>PVLD010010838.1:0-68576 GCA_004027595.1 Dinomys branickii | reverse complement strand
TTTGTTTTTGAACAGATTTCCTTCATGTCTCTTAGTTTATATTCCCACCCTCGGGTTCTTACACCAGTGATACAATACATTGCCTGCACATGTACTGCTGATTTATTTCACTTATGAGTATGGACTCCAGTTTTGACCACTTGCCTACAAAGTCCCCAAAACTGTCTTTCTTTATAGCTGAATAATATTCCATTATATATAATTTTGATTTTGATTGTGGATTAGGACTTTAAGAATAAGGCCTTTGTGGTTTTTGAAAAGACAGCAAGCTACTTCCTGGGTTTGTGGGCACAGGTCGCGTTTAGACAGCTCATAGCTACCCCTCTAGCTGTGGGTCACCATATGGGGTACCCAATGAGTTTCAGAGCTTCTTGGGAAGGCGGAGTAAGGTGCATGGATTTCATACTTACATCTATATCATTTTCTAGCTGAATAAGTTAAAGCTTCAGTTTCCTCATTCATAAAAACAACAGTAACAACATCTAGTGTACAAATCTTAAGCAGTCTAATGGAAAAACTTCAGCAGTGTATATAATGCTCAGTAGTGCTAATGTCATGTAAAACATAATTGCAACAAATGGTTAAAAAAAGGAAATCATTCAGCACAGGGATGGCTTCAGGACTTCCGGACTGACATCCTGGTAGTGTCTCTCCCCTGACACTAGGGTGAGTCCTCAGCCCCCGCTTCCCATTTCCCTGAGGAGTCTGGCTGGAGGTAGCATCGCCTGCAGGCAGCACAGGCTCAGGGACTGTGGGAGTGCCCCCTCCGTGCTGGACCCCGGAGAGGTGAGGCGGCGCTCAGCCTCCTGAGTGGAGCCTACTGACAGCCACACCAGTCCAGAAGACTCAGGAAAGAGGAGATGATCAGCAGGGCAGCAGAGGGTAAGACAGAGTGTGAAGAAACTGTGGACAGATACTCTGTGCTCCTCCACTGGGAGGGAGCCCGCTTTCTCCAGTTTTAATTTGTCACACATTGAGGCTTTGCTTAGCATTGGTGGCATTTTATTGAAGTATTTTCCAGTTAAACTGACTCAAGAAACACAACATAGTATTTTGCACATTAACAATGCTGTTTGGCAGTTCCTGTGGTATGGCTCCACTCCTGAATATGCAGAACATGCTTAGTGTTCTGTGTCTGATACAAAACTGTTCGGCTTTAAATTTAACATGATTGCTTGATTCATTATTTTCCTGTACTAATTCAAATTATATTTATAATTAAGAAACCATAAAAGTGGTTCATATTGATTCATAGCTGCTTCAGATTTTGTTTATATGGTGAGTAGTCTAAGGACAACCTAAAAACACAAGTGGAAGCTAAAGATTCAAATATGCCTTTTAAAATTAGGTATTTTAGCAGTAATTTTTTTTTTTTTTTTTCCCGGGACCGGGGATCGAACTCAGGGCCGTGGTGCTTAGCGGCAAGCACTTAGCCCACTGAGCTGTACCTCCAGCCCAATTAGCAGTAATTTAAAAAATGATTTCAACTTTAAAATTAATGAATGTGAAGCATATAATGTTATTATGTTGCAGAATTCATTTTATTTAACTTGGTAATTTTCTTGAATCTGTGTATATTATAACAAACATGATGCTAGTCTTCTTTATATGGCCTTACTCATCTTCATGTTTTATTTCTACCAGTGATGTAAATTGAGCATAAAAGAAACTGCCAGTTTAATGAGCTATTTCAGTGATTTTTATATAAAATTATATTTGTTCAGAGTAGTATGCTGTCTTCTAAAAATCTTTGATAACCCCTGCTTATACACACATACACACATACATTCATCCAAGAAAAGGTGATGGATTTGCCCTGCTTTAGGCTGCAGCAGAAGAGTCAAGTATGTTTTGAAGAACATTTTTATTTAAGATAATACAGTTTAATACCTTTAGGACAGGCATGATGTATACTATAGGCTAAATATCTCTTATTCAAAATTCTTGGAATCAGAAGTGCTCAGGATTTTTTTTTAAGATATTATTTGCATGGACATAAGATATCTTAAAGAGAGGACCCATGTCTAAACACAAAGTTCATTTGTTTCATATGTATCATATATGTATAATCTGAAAGTAATTTTATTTAAATAATCTTTTCACCTGAAATAAGATTTTATAGCATCATATTTTCTAATTGTTCTGTCCTATCAGCCCTCAGAAAGTTTCTGCTTTTGGAGCATTTCAGATTTTGGATTGTTGTGTTAGGAATGCTTAACTTGTATCTTTATAAACCCCTTCCTCCTAACCTTGTGAGGGGAAGGGCTTGGGAAATCCTAAACTCTTGAACTTGGCTGTTCAAATTCTGTGAACTTGTGTGACCTGAGTCCTATTTTCATGGGACACCTTTGAATACCCTTAACTTACATTTTTTGCTCTCTAATAAAATTGACACTTAAATATTTGAACTTGAGGCTTTAACTCTGCATACTAAGTTTAGTCAAACGAATATTCCAGTTCTTATTTATCTTAATAATAGTTCAGTAATTAATGTTTTATATCAGATGATCAAGTTAAGAATTAGTTTAAAAAGGAATTATTTCACTTGACATTCAAACACATATCTGTCTTATCTTGATTTACAACCCCATAAGGTGGGTTTAAAAAACAGGCCAGGAGCAGTGGTGCATACCTGTAATCCCAGCTACTCAGGAGGCCAAGGCAAGATCATCATAAGTTTCAGGCCAGCCTGCATAACTTAGCTAGACCCTGTTTCAAAATAAAAATAAAAGAAAGACCGGGGAGGTAGTTTAGTAATAGAGCACTTGCCTACCAAGTGTGAGGCTCCAGGTTTAACCTTCAGCACTGCCCGCCCCCCATAAAAGCAACTTGTTTGTAATGTGTTTTTATGCCTCCCACCAAACAGTCTTATACATGATTCACTGTTCAGGCTGGCTGAAGAACAGATTCCTGGTCAGAGCCTGTGTCCCCTTTTGTCCCAGCCTGTGCTGACTTCTTTTAGGAAGTCTCCTTGGTTTCAGTCCAGTTGAGGTGTTCTGCACACCCTCCTTCCCCACTTCCCAAGTGCCTGCCCTGTTCACTTACATCCTTCAGTATTTGTTGAATGAATAAATGAATTGGGCATCAGATTTTGAATAAATTTTCTTTTTATCAGTGTCATTGTTAGTCTCAAGAGCACTTACTGAATCTTTGCTAAATGCTCTTTGAATCATTGTACACTCTTGAAGATTGAGCTTCTGTTTTCACACCAGAATTCCATTTTCCATCAGTGTAGAGGAACCAAGAATCTTGGGAGTGCTGGCACAAAAAACATAGTTAAGGACATCAGTGATAGAAATGTGTCTCCAAAGCCAAGAATACCAAATAGTACATTTCAACCCTATGTGTCTAATTAAAATTTTTAGTTTTATAAACCATTTTAGTCATATTCAGGGGATTTCTTGTTACTTGGGTCTGCATTAGTTGGTCACTTCTTTACCAGGTTCTGATTTTCTCCTTTGAGCTCATGTGCATCTCTTTATTGTTTTCCTCTCGTTTAGTTTATGGACAGCTACACGTCTCCAGTTCTAGTTCAGTGTATTGGTAGTTATCTCTCTTTTTGTAAAGCATTGTTTTGATTTTAGGCGTGCTTGTGTGTAAACAAATCCACATAAAATTGCCTGCAAATGTTTATCCATAGATGTCTGTATTGCAAAATGTAGTGACTTTGCAAAGTTTGTAAGTGTTTGTTGGAAACGTTAGTTGAAACACTGTTAGTCGAGTGTGTTGATGGCTAGTGTCTCTCAACATTGCTAACAACAGGTGGAAGCCTCAGAATGTAATGAAGGCAAAAACAATAAGTTAGTGAGTTTTTAGAAACCAGAATGTGCTGATGAATTGTGGAAGAGCACAGTGGAGGTAGATAAAAAGTTGTACAGTTTTTGATTTTCTTCTGTGGTCCCGTGAACATTCCGGTTAGGTTTCTTAAAAGTAGCAGTGTTGCCTTCACTTGCCCTACCTCAGCTTTCCTTTGGTTAAATGTGCCTCCTGTTTAACCTGCGCTTTGTATAAAACAACTTATTGTCATGTTTTCTAATTTATATTCTGTGAACAGTAGAATAATAAAAATAATTCTCTTTTGCTTATTAAGGTAATTTTTAAAAATCAAAACACCCCATAGATCATTTTATGTATTTAAATAGCAGTCATGCTGTTTGTTTCAAAAGTTTATAAACTGTCCTTATATATTCCATAATATCCCAAGATGTATACAGATTATGATAGAAAATAATATCACAGAGAAAGCCAGATGGGTGTATTGAAAATACCTTTGAAATCTAACATTCTGTTTGTTCTAGTAAATGTGAGGTTTAGGAATGCTGTATATGGTAATATCAGATGTTAATGGCATTGATTACCTGTCAGGCAGTGGGAATTGATGGGAAAATGTCTGATGTAAAATTAAATAGCATTAGGGAAGACTGTGCCATGCGTCTGGTGTGTGTATGGTGTGTGTATGGGGGTGCGGGTGACTGGGCCTGTGAGACTGTCAGGGTATTACTGGGAGCTCCAGGTTTTTCCCCACATGATTAAGGCAAGCCATCTGTTCTTTGTTAAATGTTTACAAAAACAGCTTTTCTCTAAAAGATTTAAGGAGATGTGGCTCTGGTAAACACTATAATATTTCTGAACACCTTTTTCACCCTATTTCAGATCGTACCAAAACATATTCTGCTGCATATAAAAGAAGATTAATTCTTTTTTTGTATTTAATCTTTACTTTTTTACTCCTTATGGAAGGTGAAATTTTTTACTGAGTTGCTAATTTATAGGATTGTTTATTTCTATTAGAAGCACCTAAAATGATTTGTATGCTACAGTGTGTAAATTTTCAGTCTTTTTATGTTGTATGATATGCTTTTTCTACTTCATGCATGTGTACCAGGGAGTCTCTCATTAGAAACTCATATTCTACTACAGGAGTTGATGCATATACCTCATATTAATCCACCATTCTAAGTTTAGCCATTGTTTAGACTTACTCTTTCCTTCTTTTTGCAGGAACAACTTTGCCTTCCATTAGCTGAAAAATAGCTTCTCCTAAATAAGTTTAATTTCTGTGTCCCTTACAAAAAAGATACATTGTTCCCTTTTTAATTACACTAGGAAATAATATGTAGTCATTAATTAGACTTCAGCTGTTTAACTCAGTTGCCACTTCAGAGTGTTTTGGGGCATCGTATAAAGAATCGGGAGTAGCTCCTCGGTATTCGGTTCACTGTGTTACCCTGTGCAGAGCTGAGTGCTTTTCCTCAGTCTTTGACCTTACTTCTCTTTCTTCCAGTAGATCCCAAGTGCTTTTCAGGTTCATGACTTCTCACCTATGCCCAAGAAAGGACAATATGTTTTTTTAAGACTTTAATACCATAAAATTTTGGAGCATACTTTGGGAAACCACTGAACCCAAACCTTTCACTCACAGATGGAAAAACTGAATCCAAATGGGTGAAGTGATCTCCCCAAATGATAGAGTTAAGGGTGAGGCCCAGCCTAGAATTTTAATCTCTCAGACACCTGGGTTCCTTCTCTTCTGCCAGTGCAGCAAGTTTAGTGGAAACAATATAAGTGACGTAAGTACTGTTCTGTTTTGTCGTTACTTTGTAAATGGACTGAAACCTGTGGAGCCGTCCCAGTAAGACGGCTGTGTAAGGTTCAGGGTGAGTGGGACAGTGCTGGGAGACTGGGCCGAGGAAACCTAGATTCAGATCTTCGCTCTGTCTTCTGTGGCCTTGGGTAATTGCATTGCATCCTTAAATTGCTGCTTTTTGAAAAGTAGAAATAAGTTTTCACATTTTTGTTGGAAATTCAGGTGAACTAACACACAGAAGATCAATACATGGTACCACATAGATACCAGTAAATACTAGTACATGGATCTAATTTATGTTAACTGTACTTTCACGTTTGATTTTAATCTCCCTTCATTACCCGTGGTGAGCCTTGGCTGTCCTGTATCTTAAGTCCCTGTGGGGTGGTCGCGGTCCTTCCCGCCTACCCTGCTCTTGGGTGCTGTGTGGTTTATTGTTTCTCTGTCAATCTCAGTATGTCACTTTCCATCTGTATCTCCTTATGCAAGTTCCTTGGTGTCAGAGTGTCCTTGTCCTCAACTATAAACTTAGAAGGGTCACAGATTATAGCACAGATGGCTGGGTTGGGGACTCAGTAATATCCTAGGTGTGAAACACATACCTGGCTCATAGTAATAATATTGTTTAGTTACAGTCATCATGTGCCAGGAGAAGCATATGAAAAAGGCAGAAAATGAGTGACACTTTCAGGTGTTTCACTGAAATTGTCATAGTTTATCACATGGATGACAGCTGAGCCTTGCCTCGGCTTGGAGTATGAGCTATGAGGCCGTTGTATACCTAAGTCACTCTTTTTGATCTCAGTTGACCACTCAGCATCCTATCCCAATGGTCAGTGTTTTGTGTTAATCTAAAGACAGTTTCTGGGTATGTCCCTAGTAAAGGCCAAGACACTCCTGCAAGGCATATCAAATTAACGGAGTCTCTTTTCCTCAGTTAAATTTCAAAATATAAAGCTTTAAGGAGAAAAGTGATTATGCACCATCCTTATCAGTACAAGAAATTTAACCAATATGAAATCATAAAGTTACTTATGTGACTTTAATGAGATGTTTTAATTAATGTCATTTAAATAAGAAATGACTTGTACTGTTCAGTATGTATGTGTTGGGTGAAACTTCATAGTAGCAGAATCTTGGAATCTTAATTATATTTTTTATTTTTTTTAAATAGCTAAATTATGTACCTTTTGTTTGAGGTCCTATTCCCACATGGGGAAAAAACCCAGATTTACTCTGTGGATTAAGTTTTGTTACTGTTTTGCATTCTACCATTTCTGTTTTTAAAAAATGGACAGTGTCTTTAGCTGAGTGACAGGCTTTTCCTTCCTTCACTGAATTATTTTCTGTATTACTAAATTCACATTTTTAAGTTTAAAGCTTTGGTCATAAGGAAACATTGTTTTTGGATGAGGGAAATTAATAAATTCCAAGTATGTATTTAGTAAAATATTTGAGCTAAGTTTCAGAAACACCAGCCATTATCTTTCAGTTCCTTTCTTCACTATGAAGAATGATAAACTAATTTTAGTTCCTATTTGTATCTCTTAGCATTCTCCATCGGAGCCCTTTCTAGAGAAACCAGTGCCGGATATGACTCAGGTTAGTGGACCGAATGCTCAGCTAGTGAAGAGCGACGATTACCTGCCATCAATAGAACAACAACCACAGCAAAAGAAGAAGAAAAAGAAAAACAACCATATTGTTGCAGAGGATCCCAGTAAAAATTTTGGTAAAGATGACTTCTCTGGTGGGGTTGATAACCAAGAACTACATAGGAACTCACTGGATGGGTCCCAAGAAGAAAAAAAGAAAAAGAAAAGGCCGAAGGTGAAAAAAGATCCGAAGGAACCGAAAGAACCTAAGGAAAAAAAAGAGCCCAAGGAACCCAAGACCCCCAAAGCCCCTAAGATTCCCAAAGAGCCAAAGGAAAAGAGAGCAAAAACTACCACGCCAAAACCCAAATCCAGCAAAAAGTCAAGGTAGGCTTTGGGCAAAAACAACCACCACAAAACACTCAGAGTACAGAAATGGGCCCCAGCAGTGGTGCTGTACAAAATAGGACTGAGTGGGGAGGGGCACATGTGTATTTTTATCATTGTTGAGTGTCTTTCTCTAAGAGCCATACGAAAAAGTGAAGGTTTTTATGTATTCTGGAATTTTGGACTCAATTATTATAAAACATTCACTTAGAGACTTTACTAGATAAGAACTATGTAAAAATCATGTTTTTATATTTTTATGAAAGTTTGTCATTTAACAAATGGATCAAATTAATAACGCAATTATTTGTAAGCATAGACTAGCAACCCCATCTTCAGTGACTCTGTAGAACTGGGTAGGAAGGATTACAGAAGAAAGCAATGTCACTGTGTGTTACTAGCATTTCAGCCCTGTTTCCCAGAATTTGAAACAGGAAAATTAATTTTCTCCCACTGGTGGAGTAAATCTTCCAGAGGCAGGTTGAAGTCTTAGTGGGTAGAGTGGGAGAAATCAAACATCACTCATCTGTTAGATAGATATTCAAGAATAGCATGAATTTTAGGCTCTATGAACAAACCTCCCTCCCTCCTACCCTCCCTCTCTGCCTCCCCCACCAATTCTCTGACCCCCCAGAAGGCATATTTATTCAGTAAAAAAAGCTGAGAGAAGACATTGAAGGCTAATCTTTTTCATTTGTACTGAACATTTCTAACAACTGTTCTGAACCAGTTCCAAACATCTGAATCTATTTTTCAGAATATGGCTCATGTTAGAAAATATAGTTTCCAGATGGAAGTATGGTCAGACTTGGTTAATCTGAGCCTGTTTGCAAACTCTATTAGAAAACATGCTCCACCCCCTACCCGCACGTGCATGAGTAAACACAGGCCTGTACATACTCAGTTCTGCACTTCCTGGCTCATAGACCTTCCATTTGTTGACTGCACTTGTGTGTGTATGTGCAGATGATGAATATAATAGAATAAGTCTGCAATGAGAAAGATGTTACTATGAAACTAAAGAACAAACTTGAATTTTCAGCTTCTTGCTAAAAATATCTAAATAACCCAAATACATTATTTTGTACTTGTAGTGTGTTGAAAGTTTGAATCATAGTCACTTAAAATATTGTCTATTAAAACCTTTGTGATGCCCAAATAACTGAATTATATTCAATAACTCAAACTTACTGATAATATTTGTATTTACTTTTGAGCTTTCTTTGATGCTTCAGTCTCTTAATTTAAAACTCTTAATAATTCCTCCTCACAAACATTTTTTAAACTCCCCCATTACAAAATCTATTTCATTTATTTAAGAGATATTTTATTAAGTGCTTATTGTTTTCAGGTACTATTTTATGCTTTGAGGGTGAACAAGGATAATACACCTAAAATTTAGTTTGACTTTATGAGGTTTTTAAAATATGTAGTTACGTTTTTGGTAAGAAGAAACATGTACTTATTTCTCCCAAGGAGAAAGAAATCAAAGCAAAATCTTTTTTAAAATGTACTGTGTTTTTCTTAAAATGTACGAATATGTGTTTTAAAGAAGCTTTTGAGGTAGGAGGATTGCCATTAGTTTTGAGGCCAGCTAGGGCAATACAGTGAGTTCAAGGCCAGACTGAACTGCATAGAGAGACCCTATCTCAAAAAGCAAAACAACAACTTGCTGAAGTTCAGAAAATATATCACCAGTATTAATTTTAGCATCGAGACGTTTGGCTTCAGTGTCCACCTTAATTTGTTGAAGTTTTTACCTAGTGGTAAAAACTAATGAAACAAAACCACAGTATCTGAGATATTTTCATAAATTTCTAAGTATATTCATTCAAACTCTGAGCCTACATCATATCCTATCTTCTTTTTTTTTTTAATTTTTTTTATTTTAGAAACATAAAAGTACAAAAACATATTGACAACCAGACACCAATTATCATAAAAAATAGTACAATCACAACTAATCTATAGACAAGGTGATATGGTCTCAACAGTGGTTATTGCTTTATCCATTGATCATATCCTATCTTCTAAGACCTTTTGTTTTAGATTTTTACCATATGCTACCTCCTATAGACTACTTTGGGGCAGATACTGAAAAGTATACTAACAATGGAAATTGTGACTATTTCCCTAAGAAGTTACGTAAGGACATGTTAGGATCCTGGGCACATTGTACCACCTTAGTACAGATACATACCCTGTATCACCTTGAGAAACACTCAGGGTGGCCTTGGGATGTGCCATCAGTTGTCATGCTAAAGCGTGATCAGAGTCTGTGCTGTGTGTCTGGCATGGCTGAATCTGTGGAACAATTTTGTATTGGTGTTAAATTTTTGGTAGAAAGAAGATATATTTTCTCCCAGAAAGAAAATCCGGTCCTCTCTCTCTGTTGCTTTTGACTATAATAGTCTGAGGCAGTGTGTGCTATCTGTGATAGTTTTTACCCCAGGTGGAAAGGGAGCACTCTTGATGAGTGTAGAGATATACAAGAGACAAGTGAAATGATGGCAGGTATCCCGAGACTTCGGAGGCCGTGTTGGAGGGCACTAAGAGTGCTGGTGGCATCTGTGTTGGCCTTGGTAACATGATCACTTATATGACCACTTGTGGATTTAAAATGAAGCCTGGCAAGGACACTCCTGAGAGGCTTTCTTGTTGTTCATGGTATTTTAGGGTTGCCTGTCCAAAAGTGGATTGAGATTTTTAAGGAAATTCATAAACTGAACCATTATTTTGTCAGAACACATTGTTTCTGTTGGTCAGCGGAATTGAGTCTGTCAAGTTGTAGTTTCCATGTTCTACTATGTCTACAAGGAAATAGCATCCCTGATCAAGACTAACTAGACTGCATACAACTACATGTAAATTCTGAATAGCATAGCGGAATAATTATGTAAATTGAATATGCAGTGATGAAGGTAATAGGGGGTTTGGGTTATGTTAGTGCTGGAGTTGAATTGCCATAGCAGTTTGCTTTTAAGCACTGGAATACAACAGTGGCAATTTTGTTTTGCAAAATGTTATGTGATACCAGTTATTTCCATCCTTGAATAAGTTAACTTGATAAATTTGTTTATACAGAAAATAATTTTCCTACAGAGAGCTGAAACAGAGGGAATAAACAGAAATAAAATGAAAATTTAGCCTCGTACTACTCATGTCTTTCTCTGGTAGCCTTGTATGCCGTATCATTGCTGTGATTCTTTGAACAAATGTGCTTCCTTTGAGTGGGCGGTGAAGAACTGACCTGCTGGACATCTGGCTCACTGTGTTTTGTCATTGGTGGTGTGGAGGGGGATGTTCATCTGCGTCATTTGCACACCCTTTGCAGTAAAGGATGTGAGGAGCATAGCTATTGGCCAGTGGGCTTGGCTTTCTTCACATGCCTTTATGGTAACCTCCTCATTCCCTGCTCTCCCGTCTTATTCTGTAAGGTGATAGAAGCTTGTGTTTGCAGCATGCCCAGAGAACTGGACCTTTTGACAGTCAGAATATAGTGACTGTACATCTGTCTTTCCTATGCAGATGAACCTAAAAGAATCTACTCAGAAACAGTTACACTGAATGGTAGTGAAACAGAAAAAATTATTCAGCATATCAGAAAAAGATACTTAAAATCTTGATGAGAAAAATGGGCCACACTCTTTTCTAGTAGAATTAATTATATCTTTTTCCCTTTTCCTTTTAACTTTAATGTGTTTTTCCTATTGTTTTTAGTACTCTCCCCAGGTGTCCTTATAGCTTTCAGATACTGCCTGTTGATACTCAAATAAAAATTAAGGTAGTTGTGGGATAGAGAGAGTGACATTTTGTGCATGGAAGGATTCATGGAGCTGAAATACAAGGATTTGTGTTCTTCTTTTTCATTGTGTTTTCACTGGTACATGTGTCAGCCCTATGAAATGGGAGAGAATTCAGAGGAAGTGCTTCCTTTGAATCACTCTTGAGGGATTTAGTGGTCCATTTAGCTATATAAAGATTCTTTGAATAAACAGAGAGAAGGGAACTTGGCCAAAATTGTGACTTGACTACTGAAGACCAAGTTAAATGAAGCAACGTAAGCTTGCTGCTAATGCAGTTTCTAGGAACGCATTCTGTTCCTTTCTCTGCTCTCCACCCCAATGTTAAATTTAGCAGAAAACTAAAATTTTATTTTTCAGTTGAATGAAGATACATTTTATTTTTAAACCAGAAAATAAACATACTCTTATTTTTAAAAGCTACACAAAACAAAAACATGTAAGGTATGCTTTTTGCAAGTTTCTGTAACCAAGACTTGCAATAATAGTTAATCTTTATGTAGCAACTTTCTTCTGAATAACTTACTTTCAGATACCACTTTTTCAATTACAGTCCAAAAGAGTAGTAGAATTTACTCAGGAAATATTTATGAATATCAGCACCCCCAACAATGGTATGTTTTGGTAAACTACCACATAGTTTGTTTCTGGGTTTTTTATTTGTTTGTTTGTTTGTTTTTGAGACAGGGTTTCACCATGCAGTTCAGGCTGGCCTTGAACACACTTTGTAGCCCAGGCTGGCCTCAAACTTGCAGCGATCCTCTTGCCTTCGCCTCCCGAGTGCTGGAATTACAGATATGTACCACCACACCCAGCACTACTATATAGTTTATAATCTTGTGTATGTAAAACTTCTCAATGAAGATTAGAAACACAGGCAAACTTATTTTGGTAATAAGTAGAAAAAACCCCAGATAATCACATATCCTCCCATCAGGTACATAGTTAATAGAATACATTAAATCCATGTTTTCCTTCCATGTCTTTCTTTTACTTCCATGGTATATATGAGATAGTCATAACCTAAGACATTGAGCAGATGGAAAGGTAGGTATTGGATATTTTGACAACCATGTAGCCAAATTTTAAATGTGTAGTCATTTTAGCCCTTTCAGTGTTTGGTATGGAACAAGGAAAAAATAGTTTACCAACCCATCCTGCTGTCTCTGGTGTATTAAATCCAGGCACCTGGGGAGGGGTGGGGTCAGGTACCTCCTATCCTGCTGCCTCAGAGCTCTTCTTCCCTTCAAGAAATGGACCACAGCTTTGTTTAAGTCCACTGTTCTCCTTTCCATCATGGTGCCACTTCAGGGCGTTGTGTGGCCAGTGAGCTTCTCACGGTGCCTCTTCCCTCTGACTCAGATCAGGGGAGTGGAGCAGGATGAGAGTCCTCAGTCAGTTTTTAGCAGAGATGGTGATACCAGTGACAAGAGGTGGGTCAGTTTACATCTATCTGGGGAAGAGGATGCCGGACAGCACTGACCCTTGAAAGCAAGTTCTGCTTCCTCACACTTTGTGTGAGTTGTAGAAATGGGCCATGTCAGTCCTTCCAGTGAGCTGCAGTGGCCTGTCACCACTTTCGTTTATGTGAGAGAAGGCAGTGTAGAGCTCCCCCACATGAAAGTTGAAAGGTGGAGGAGGCCATCAGCAGTGGTGGGATATTAAGAGAGTTTTCTGGAGATACCTTCCTTTTGAAGTCTTTCCTAAGTGGAATTTTAGGGTACAATGTATGTTCTTAGGGTAGATGTGGTTGTGATGGTAGGGTGAGGAGATAAAGAGCAAAAGAAATCATAGGCTGGTTCTTTTTTTAAAATTGAAAACTCTTATGTGAAATGCTTTGGAAAAATGCGGAACTTCATACAAATACTATAAATTTGTCACTTAGTTATGCAAAGACCATGGGGTCGTCATATGTTTGTACAAAGCCACTGAATGGAGCATTGGTCATCTGAAGTGCTAGCCCTCTCTGTAGAAGTCTGTGTGACTTTAAAATGTAAACATGAAAATACTGTTAAGAAAAAAAGACATTTTTTAAATTATTAGACAGTACCCTTTAACATCTATTATAATTTTATGTGTAACGATAAATTCTTCTGTAGGAACAATATAACTTCACAGGAGTTTGGCTTCTGTTAGGGTGGATGGTGATATTTTCTCCTTTGTATAGTTCTACCACTTGGTCTGCCTATTCTCATCCTACCTAGAGCACCTGATTGAAAAGTGAATGGGCAGCGTGTCTAATGTTTTGAATTAGCCCCTTGAGAGATCAGAGAAGATAATTATGAATCCAGGGAATGGGGTTCTGACTGTTAAAGTTATCCTTATTTGTCTTCCTTCCTAAGCCATGGAAATACTGTCCATAATAAATATGACATCTTTTTTGTGTGTTTGTGTGTGGTACTAAGGATTGAATCCAAGGCCTTTGTATTGAGCTACCTCTCCAGCTTTTTTTTTTTCCTTTAACTTTGAAACAGGATGTCTCTAAAGATTGGCTGGGACTGAACTTGTGATCCTCTTGACGTGGTCTCCCAAAGTGCTGGGATTGTAGGCCTGTAGTCATATGTGTGTATCTTAGGGTTTGTTGCTTGGAAAACTATTCTATGGTAAAGGACCACTGAGCAGCATACTGTCTACATTAGCTTTGTAATATATGATTTGTTTAATTCTTTATGTTGTGTTATAGTGCCAGGTAGTGCAACATAGCCAAAGTGGCTACTGTCTGTTGAACTTCTGTGATCAGATAACATATTAGCTAACTGTACTTCCTCTCAGTGTTCTCTGGCAGACGTTAATTCAGTCCATAAAACCCAGTAACTTGCAGCCTTTCTATGTTAATTTTTGACTGCATGGCAAAATGTACTTACCTTTTTTCTTTTTTCCTAACTCCATACAGTTAGGTACTGGTGATTGAGCCTTTGCACTGAACTACGTCCTTATCCTTTTTGATTTTTTATTTTGAGACAGAATCTCATTAAATGGCCCAGGCAGGACTCAAAACTTTTGTTCCTGCTACCTCAGTGCTGGTATTGCAGGTGCACACCACTGTGTGCATCTAGAATATGTTAATATTACAACCTGATTTACCTTTCTCAGGAGAGCCTTCTACTCTGTTTTTATACATTGTCCTTTATGAAATGGTTGGCCACGTGTAGTGGTGCGTGCTCGTAATCCCATCGCTCAGGAGGCTAAGGCAGGAGCGTTGCCATGAGCCCAAGGCCAGTCTATGCGACATAGTAAGTTCAAGGCCAGGCTGAATTACATAGTGAGACCCTTCTGAAAAAAAAAAAAAGAAAAGAAAACAACGTCTTCCCTGTATGTATCCGAATAGCAGGGTCATAGGTCTGGAGATGTGGCTCAGTGGTAAGGCACTTTCCTGGCATGCATGAGGTCCTAGGCCCAACCCCTAGCACTGAAAAAACAAAAGCAAAGAATCTAAGGGGGAGGGCCCTGATGATACTGGAAGGTTAACATTCCTGAGGGATGATGCCAAGTAACAGGTACTCACCTGGAAAGGATTCAGAGACCTGAACACACTGCAGAAGTGCAGGACTGCATTGGACTCCCAGTTGCAGAACTCAGAAGTGGGCTGTCATCAAGCCAGGCAGGTTTTGGCTCAGCCCTAGTCTCAGGATGGCCACTTCTTGAAGTTTGATTGTAAAATGCAAAGGCAAGAACTGTTAGATTTCAAACATATATTTTAAATAAAGTACATTTGGCATCCAAATGTTTTCTAATTTTCGTTGCTATTCCTTTGCTAAAAGTTTAGAACAACTAGTACACCAAAGGAATACTTTTATCATAGCTGCTTAAGTAACAAATTAGTGGTATAGGTGTTTCATTTCATGGCTTTCACAGAGGCTAAATCTGTTAATAATTTCTCATTGAAATCATACATTTGTAGAACAGTTGAATCCTCTTACTCCCTCTCACATCTCTGTCATTCTAAGTAGAAGAGTAGAGTGAAGACTTTGTGAGTGGAATTGAGATGTTGCTTAGAGGAAAGTGTGTGGGTGCCAGGCTGGGCGACCCAGAACACTAGAGTTGCACGAGGTTGCCTCCTGCAGAATGGCAAGTGCTGGGGCAATCTGGGGCCTTCATGAAGGGAGCACCGGTGGCCTTGGTGTGGAGGTGTATTGACCTTTGCTTTTATTATCTGCCAGTTTGTCTGTCTTCATCTATTTTAATATTAAATTTTAGCAACAGGGCTTTATTTAAAGATTTTCTTTCATTTTGTTGAGTTTTATCTTATAATAGCCCACATTTTGCTGCTTTAATTTTAGCTTTTTGATCTTTTACTTTTCACTGTTTAAAAAATTTATGAACTAGAGTATAGAGAGAATCCTGTGCTCTGAGATGCGGAGTGCTCTTCTCTGCCGGCATGGAGCCCTTAACCCTGACAGCTGACTATGCATTTTATCAGGGCAGCCAGATCTTTGTAGGGTTGTGTTACGCTAGAAAGGGCCTGTGCCATGCCTCTGTGGCATCCTGCATAGCACACAGCTCTCCTTATCCATTAGGTTCTCTTCTTTTTTAAAACCCTTCTGAGCCTGTGAAGAACACACCTTTTGCTGTTTTCCTAAAAGATAATAGTAAAACATTTTGCAGAAGCTTGACAAATGAACTTGACTAATCCTTAAATCTCAAGGTTGATTCTCCCGCACATGATAATCCTTATAAACTTCTCCATCTGAAGGGCCTGCTAAATTGAAAACTCCCATTCATTTTCCAGATATCTTTATTAACTGACCATACTTTTCTTGTCAGATTTGGTTTCACAATACGGAAATTTTTCAAATCCTGTCTGTCCCTGTCTCTGTCTGTCTGTCTGTCTGACCGTCTCGCTTTTGGATTTTTGAAGCAGTGTCTTGCACTGTAGTTCAGTCTGGCCTTGAGCTTACTGTGTAACCCATGCTGACCTTGAATTTATGGTGATCCTCCTGCCTCAGCCTTGTGAGTGCTAGGATTATAAGTGTGTGCTACCACACCCAGCTCAAATTTTTCTTGATGTGGATCTTTAGGCCAACATGTTTAGCTGCATTCAGTTTTGTAATAAATCAGGGCAGTGCTTTGGTTTTCTATTAAATTCTGACCCTTTGCATAATGCCTTGTTTATTTGTTTAAAATAGTTATAAAGAGGTTTATTAGGCAGACTTAAAATATACACACAAAGAAAATAGAGAGTGGGTAGTTGAGGTGTGTTGTAATCTGAAGTTCAGAATATTTGCTTTGAAAAGTTAAACATGTATTGGAAAGTGGAAGTCTATGGAGTTTGTCAGTCTATAGGAAGTTTAGGCTTAGTTTACAGTAGAAAAGCAATGGCCCACTCACAGGTAGAAAATGTAAACCCTTGTTTAGAGAACTGCGCTCTTTCTCAACAAAAGGAGCTAGTTATGCTACGTGTTACCACAGATAAGGAGTTACCCCATGTTGGGAAATAGCATCTGGCCCATCTTGATAGGCTCTTATTACTATTTTAAACCAAATGGAAATCCATGGGAATCATTTCTTATGGGTAGATTCCCAAGGGTCTAAACGTGGTAAGTATTGCTGTCTGAATATAGACTTGTGTTTTGCTCTAATACTTGCTGATCGATGTGATGCATACTTTGGTGATATCAAGGATAATCCTGAAACTGTGGAGCTTGGTCACTAGAATACACCCAGCTGCCCAACAGTGTAAAACTACCCTCATAACAAAGTATGAAAAGGATAAAAAGGTAAATTAGTGAGGGAACAGCAGCCCCTCAAGCTTCCAGCAGTATCTGAAATACCTTTCCAAGATTACAAGGGTTTGTCTATCTTTAGAAGCGGGTGGCTCTGTGTCTCAGTCCCTAGTGCTTAGAGTAGGGGGCTTTGTATGTCGGCCTATAGCACTGTGAGTGGAGTTTTGTATATCTCAGTCTCGCTGCATGAGTGGAAGGCTTGTTATCTTGTGCTGCTTAACTCCGTAGATGAGCTAATATTGTAAGTAACCTATCTGAAGAGGCAGTGGAAATACAAAAGTAAATGACAGTTCTTCGCTGCGAGCTTACAGGAGAGTTGATTAAAGACACATAACACATAGCACTTCGATTTTACTACTTCAAGGTATTGTTCATTCCATATTTTGTGTATTTTAAATACTCCTTTTAGGGGGGTACATCGTGTGATGTACAGGTAGGGTGAGGATATCATACCAAATCCAGGCTGTGGTGGTCTTGAAATAAGGAATGGGCAAGCAGAGTCTTGCAGATGAGTAGGTTAGGGCAATAGATATAGTGCAGACAGATGTGTTTTAGGAATAGTTTTATATGCCTAGAGAACAAGGAGTAAGGTGTCAGGCATGTGGGTAGAGTAAAAAATAAAGCCAATATTAGCAGTTGTGACAGTTGCAGCCCTGTTGTACTCCAGTACTGAGACTCTCATACATTAAATAGAGGAGATGGGATTTGAGCAGATGAATGGCTCAGGAAGACTTGCATTTCACCTGATCTTTCTAGTGACTTGGGGAGATGGGTTTGCATGTGATGTTCTGCCTTCACTACAGTGACACTGAGCTGGAAATGCCAGAGGCTGAATTGGTTCAGAAAGGAATGAGGGCAGATGCGATTTTTTTCATGACTGCTCCCATTCAGGGCTAGAATTTGACAGTGTTCCCTGCATAGGCCTAGATTCTCTTGTGCGTCCACTCAGGTTTCTGTGTGGCATCCAGCCCCAGCTGTGGCTCAGTCCCATGAGTAGACATTACTGCAGCTACTGGAGGTGCATTTAGGTTCTTCTATAACTGTACCAAGCAACTGAGAGGCCTCTTCTCCAATATGCAGTTAGGTGTAAGGGGGACATACCTTATTAACAATTTTCTCCTCACAGCTAGAAGAGCTGCCCCCTTGGCACAGTCAAGCTTTTGTTATAATTTGGATGAGTAATGTATATATGGCTGTTTTGGTCTTGGCATTATAAAAGAAGAGTTTTGAATTTTACAAATTTAAATCATGACTTTGTGGATTGACCTTTTTCCACTGATCAGGTGCTCGGTAGCCCTTCTTATGGGGCACGAGAGTGATGAGACAGTGGGAAGCTCTTGTTATAGGCTGGGTGGGAATAATGTGAATTGAAGCCATTGCGATGGGACTGGGGAGGAGCGTGCATTCATTCTCCGGGTCTGCTTGTTCTTTTAGCTGGTCGTTAGGATTATTAATAATGGGCTTTTCCTCTGGTTGTGCGGCTTAGATGCAGCGACCTCAGTACAAGCACGGCCCTCTCTGTAAGTCTCAGCACTTGATTTGGCCCAGGTGGGTCTGAGCCATGCTACAGAATATTTCTCAGATGTGGCTGCTTCTCTTCCAGATGTGTATAAATGTTAACCATCTGTGTGCTTATTGCTACTTCAGCTTTCTTCCATTATCTCACTTAAACCTCATAATAAATTTTGCAGGAAGGTATAATTACCAACTTTATTTTACAGTGAGGAACTAAGGCTCAGCGGAACAGATTTATCTGGGGTCATAGATCATAAGTGATAGTTGGCACTTGAACTAAGGACTATCTGACTAAAACCAATGCTCTTGCCACAATTGTGTATTATTGTTATTTGTTGAAACATTTGACTTTGGCTGGTTTGGGTCAAAGTAGTTTTAATGTAATGTTTAATTGAAAAGCCAAATCGTTTTATTGCAAAATACTAACAAAGGCAATTTTATATAGATACAACATAATTTTGTCCCAGACTGTAATATCTTTGGGTGGACACTGAAGATTTTGTAGCCTTTTTGGACTTCTTAGTGTGTTTGATTTGTGTACTGGTACTTAGAAATGCTTAGCTGTCTCTAAATATTAATGGTGCAAGGTCTAATGAGTTTGCAGTCTTTCAGTAATCAGATCTGGGGTAAGTGCTTCTCTTAGCTACAGGCTTTTTGTCTGAGCATTTGGAGAGGTCCTATCTGACTTTCGGCCATCTTGTAAGTTCCATGCAATTCATCCTTGGGAAGGGCAGATGGAAAATCATTAGCACTTCTCTCCTCCAGCAAATAGATGTCTCTTCAAACCTGGGCACTGGCTGGCTTCCCGACAAGTCAGCCTTTGCTCCTGTAGGACAGTGCACACAGTCCTGGCCACCCCACTAAATTAAACTGCGTGCTTCACTCTGGCAGAGAGAGGTCACCATGGAAAGCATAGCTGCCAGCTCACTTTACCTGGCAGTCGTTCAACTCTTTGACAGGCCTACCTCTGATTTAAACAAATTTGAGAAATATGTAAAGTTTTGGAAGCAGTTTTGCACTGATTTGATAAAAGAAACCACAAAACACTGCAGCGCAGGTGTTGAGAATGTTTGAAAGCTGATTGAGGGAAGCAGATGGCTTTAGTCAGTGGCATCCAGCCAAAAGAGCAGGTGCTGGTCATGTGACCGCTGGTTACCAGGGTAATCTGATTGCTCTTGGCGTGCAGATGAAAGGAAAGGGGCCCAGTGTTCAGCTGTAGTATTGTATAATTTGTGGCAGTTAGAGCGGAAATAAATGCTGGAAATGGAGCCTCATAGTAGGGGAGACTTCTGTCCATGTGTAGCGTAAACAGTAGGACAGTTGGATGAGGCACTGTTGTATGGATTTTTTTTTAATTTAAAAAATATACTTTCTGTGGGTATTTTGGTGACTCAAAGTTTTAAGGAACACTGCCTTTCTTCTTTGTAAAATAAAGTTGACTCCTGAAACCTAATGTCATTTGCTATAATCTTGAATCGTTTTATTTCTTTATGTGGATATTAACTGTGCTACAATGTTAACAGAACAAAATCAAAATAAACTGAGTATTAAAACTTAGATTAGCTAGTTTAAGATAAACAAGCACTTTATTAGTTGAAAAAATACATTTTAGATTGCATTTGGGTATGTTGTCATTAGCAATGCTTGAAGTGTTTCTTACAGCACATGCCTTACTCAAGTAAAAGAATACAGATATATCTTGTCTTCTTTCTTTGGTAGCAGCTTAGGCTAAAACATTCAGTATAATGCACTCTGCCAGTGCTTTTCTGGAGATTTACAAGCCCACAAATAAATTTAGGTTTTGAAATACATCATTTGTTTTTAAAATTAATTAGAATTTGGGATGCCTACAAATAGTAAAAGAATAATCATTGCCAAGGTTGGATTATTTTTTAGTGTTACAAAATGATACAATATGGAAATCAAAGGGAGTACTCAGTGTGTATCTCAACAAGACTGTCAAAGCTAATGGTTCAAGTTTAAAACTTACATTTTAAAAGTATATTTTTCTTGTAGTTCCTTCCTGTCTTTATGTAATGTTCAAATTCCATTATCACTTGTCATCAACATATTTTAGAATATGTGCTTTAATGATTGAGGTGCTTTGCAATATTTTTATTTTAACAGACGGAACAATTGAAAAAAGACTAGTCGTGGTTATCTCAAAAAATACCTACCACCAAAATAAAACTTACTTTTAATTAAGAACACAGCATTAAGTAAAATTACATATTTCAGGAAATTGCTGTATAATTTTTATTATTAAAAGACTATAAATTGGTTTAAAATGTAACTGGATGGTATAAGAGAGGATATTTAATAATACTGGTTGCAAAAGATTTGAATACAAGTAAGCAAAGCTGTCTGTAAGAAACAAGATATAATCACTATATGGTATTTTTCTTTGACAGTTTAGATAAAGGTGTTTCACATCTTAAAAATTTGATAGAACTTCTTAGTCTGGCTTTTCCTTATGGCTTGGTGTATCAGCCAGAGTTTTAAATAAGTATACTGTGTATGTTATTAGGAGATTTTGCTTGCAATTTTATTTTAACCGGGTCAAATATTTGCTAGAGGTCAGCAGTATGGAGTTTTGCTAACTTGAGAATACTATTTAACTTATCAGTTGTCAACTCTACTTTAGGGTTGTTAATGTGGAAAATAGAAGGTATGGGAAATGAAGAAAGCTACCTTAAAAAGTGAGCACTAAGTGATCTACTTTGAATTCTAGTAATAAGAAATCTGATTCAGAAGCAAGTGCTTTGAAGAAAAAAGTAAACAAGGAAAAAACAGAAGGTTCTGAAAATTCAGACTTAGACAGAACACCCCCACCATCTCCTCCTCCTGAAGAAGATGAAGACCCAGGTGTACAGGTAATACCACCATTCTCCTCCAGAACTTCAATTATTTGCTTCAAATGGACTTTATGAATAATAATTTGGATATTTTTCTCTTCTATATTTCAGTTACAGAAAAATCACAATTTAGGTGAATATCAGTGCACCTTTTCCAGTTGGCTAGTGTGCAACTGTTACATGGTTGATGTTAGGTACATATAAAGTATACTACAACCGCTTTTTGGTGGAAATGCTTGTGAAATGTTTTTATGGTTGCCTGGAATATTATATCCATAGTGATGAGAACTAGTATGGGGGGTTCAGAGGGCACAATGCAAAATTAAACTCCGACCTACTTTTGTTTTGCCATCTTTCACTTTGTGATTAATAAAACAAAGATTCTTCCTTTATTTCTTAAATGTATTTTTGCTGTTTTTAACATATGTTACTGTTGACATTGGTTACTTTTAGTTCATTTACAGCTTGACTCACATTTCATAATTTCTTTGAAAATTGGTTGTATGTCTTTTATTTTTAAATTCACAAAATAATAAAGGCATAATTTATAGGTTGTCTTAAGTTTTCTGACATCTGGTCAGAAATGAAATACATTCATGTAATACTAAAGTTTCTATGAACAAATCAGTAGTGTTCCAAAGGCCACTCTGCAGAATTTTCCAGTATTAGATTCTCTTGACTTACAAGAATTTTGTAGGAATGAATTCAGAACCTAGCCCTGAAATAAACATTAGGAATTTGAGTTCTTATGTATAAAGTACGCTGCCTTCACTGATTGGACTAAGGGGATGCTTGCACGTGACAGTTAAAAATTATTTCCTTGTTAGGTTTCTTGGAAGGATGCCAGTCTAGTCCACTGGGATGACTGGGAATGTGACTTGTGCAAATGACATCTGAGTTATCAGGGAGCAGTTACTGAGGAGTCCCACTGGGATAAGAAACCAACCCTGAGAAGCTTATTAGACTTTTTTTTTATCATTTAGTGCGTACATTCATCTGTACTCCTACCAGTTAGAAACAAAATATTTGTAATATATAGTCCTATTCTAAGCAACTTTAGATTTCTTTTTGTTTTAATTTTTGTATTTTCAGTAGAGCTTTTCAGTATCTTTCACTGCATAGAACGATCTAAGCTAAGAACCTGATAAAAGAAATGGAGAGAAAGTGAGTGAATGTGATTTGGTGGTATTTGGTTTGGTTGTGTCACTAACATAGTGATACCTCTGCATTATAGGTTAATTAATTTGTTTTTATTTTATGTCAGTGGAAAGATATTGGGAAGGTAATTGGTATCTTTTTAAAATTGATTAAGCAGTTTTAAATAAAGTATTTTAATGATTTTTAATTTTATTTTTACCCTCAGGGATCTTTTTCCTGATTTGTGTTTGCTCAGTGCAGGACCTTTTTAACAGTGGTTTTTTGGACAATATTAAAAAGATTTATTTACAAATCATGGAAACTCATCATTCTTTCAAAATGTTGCTGCTGTTTTCTACACAGCCTATTTGTATTAATTAAGACTCTCATGGACTTTATGAATAGTAATTTGGATATTTTTCTCTTCTACATTTCAGTTATAGAAAAATGACAATTTAGGTGACTATCAGTGTATCCTTTCCATTTGGCCAGTGTGCAGTGTTACAGGTTCAGTTTCCAGCATCTCTGATCCAGGACGTGATGCTGAGTGCTTATTTATTGTGTTTCTTACAACACACACGTGAGGGGTTTAGAGTAAAAGTTCTTGATTTTATAATTGGTTTCCGAAAGTGAATACCATATGCATGTAACTTAATTCCAAATTTACAAGGTACTATAGCAGGGAGATTCTGGAAAAGCATTTAAATCTTCTGTTCAGTTAAAACAGGCATATCTTAAGTATAAGAATTTTTTTCTGAGGCAATCTGAATTTTAAAAGTAGATGTTATTTTAGTGTCAACCCAAAAGTTTTGAGTTAAGTTTAAATACAGTTTTTATGTTTTATTTACATTCGCAGAAATCTTACAGGTGATAGTAGTTTAAGTGACCATAACAGAAACATAGCACATTTTGAATAATTTAATTTTGTATTGGGAAGTTGTAAAAGTAATCTTAATACCCTCAGTAACTGGTCTTGAGGTTAATTACTATACAGAAAGTAGGTAAACTGTATAATATTTAAACATTTCAAACAATTCAGTTGTAATTACATTTTGGATTTTTTTTTCATTTCACACCTATTGAGTGACTTTGTATTTACTACTAACTCCATGACCATTGCATAGCTTTATATGACAAAGTTGGTATGAGAGGAGCTTACATTAGAAGAGTTATGTTTGCCAATACATAAATTTGTTCTTTTAAAGATCCCCCCTTTTATTACTAAAACATTTTATTAATATTAGAATACAATTCAATGCAAGGTGATTTGTCCTAGACCCTGTCTAGAACCTGTCCTGGTACTTGTGCCGAAGAGCACAGTGACAGTGTGGCCTTAAGCATGGAAACCTGATAAAACACCACAGATGGACCACTAGTGCCACACCCTCTCGGAGTGATGGTGTAAAGATGGAAATATAAGTTAATCCCTTTCAATTTAGTTAATCTAATGTATCAGGTGAAATACAGATATTACACAAACTTAAGCACAGTTAAAACATTGTTCTTCATAATAGTCTGGTTTTTTTTCTTTTTTTAATAAGTCTTCTATATCCTAAAGAAATTAACAGTCCAAAAGTGAGGGATGGAACAGCAAGCCTGAGAGTGAAAATAAGTATGTCAGCTTTGGAAAGAGAGAAGGGAAGCTGTACAGGGTAACTGGGCTGTTTTTCTTTGGAAACCACAGCTTTTTAATGATGGTTTAAGCTTCCTAATTGTATTTTACAATGTTTTAAGTGAAATCCCTTATGTGATGTTCACAGTATTTGTAAGAGATAGTTACTATCTGTAACCCCATTCTGCAGGTCAGGAAACTCAGGCCCACCAAGTAACTCTTCCAAAGCCATGTGAAAGTTAGGGCCAGTTCAAGCAGAAATGTTCAGCTGTGTGGCTTATGAGGTCAAGCTGCCTCCTGCAATGTGGAGAAGGATCTCGATGGCAGAACAGCCACTGATTCCCCTGCTGCCTCCACCAGCATTTGACTGTTCTGGGCAGCATGGAAGCTCTGTCTTGATTAGGAGGATTACTGAAGCAACCTTCAGCTCATGTCCTTCCCTTGGTCAAGGCCACTAGTGTTAATAAAACCTTACCCTAAATGACCTTTGTCGCTCTGTGCCTCTGTTGCCCTTTTTCTGTAGAGCGGAGATTCGTATTGACCAAGCTGTTTGATAGTCATACTAAGTATGAACTGCCTCGTATCACTTTCTGAAAGTAGAGGTTCTCCTCTACACAAACTTTCCGAAAGTAGAGGTTCTCCTCTACACAAACTTACTAAGATTAAAATCAGTCAGTCCTTATCTATAGGAAAAAGTGATGAAATTCTATTGGTCCTAACTCAGAGATTCAGCGCCTGTGCTACCCCTGGTGTACATGGTGGGTATGTTGTCTCTCTCTGTCTTGGTTTCTCAATTTTAAAATTCATGAAGTTTTTAAAAAAAGTTTTGTTACACAATCCTATAGAAAACACTTTACATCATGTGTTTTCATAGGTCCACTATGTGCTTTGCTAACTGTGTCTGTAGCTGTAAAATTCTGGTGTTCATTGTGAACAATTTGAAACTTACATGTGTCATATTTAAACTTAGATTTTATCACGTAAGTATATTTCTCACCATTTTAACTAACAGTGCTAATTATTTGCTTAAAAGGTTGAACAATAGAATTACTTTGTACAATATTTCAAAAACAGTTCAAATTTTTACTTTTTAAGAAAAGCAAAATTATTTTTCCATTGTTGTTCATTATGAATTTTACCATTCAACCCTTCATCTCTTAAAAAAACTTTTCAGAATATTTCTTTTAGGACCAAATTTAAAGCATAAAACACCCTCTGCTCCTTTTACTCTTTTCTAAGAATTAATACCTATTAACAATTTGTGCAACTTTTTAATTTTTTCTGTTACTGAAAGCACCTACATTCATTTTTTAGCAAATAATTGTTGAAGGACATAAGATATACGTGTTTTAAGGGTATTTTTGATGATCCACGCATCAAAAGAGACAAAATTTTTTTGTCTTAAGTAGAATCAAGATATGTAATGTGGCTTACTAGAAGTGGAACTGCTGGGCCAAAGGGTTGGTACATTTTAATGCTGATAGATATGGCCACATTGTTCTGGAGAGGTTGTACTGGGTTATATTTTGACCACAGGAGTGTGAGAATACTCATCTTACCAGCAGTTGTACTAAAGGTAGCTGTTACCAGTCTTAAATTTTAAGCAGCAAAGTAAAAAGTTAAAACAGTTAAGATTAGTCTTCATGATCATTCATCATGAATTTTATCATTTAATTTTGTCATTTATTTGCCTCTTCCTAATTTTCAGACTGTTTCTCTTAGGACCAAAATTCAAATACAAAAAATTTTATTTACGTAGTCTTCTGAAATATGGCATACTTTAAATAATAATGTAATAATATTTGTATAGAAGGTTGTAATTTACAGAATGTCTTTTAATGCATTTACTTTTGGGGACTTTTTATATGAAAAGTTTTCAGTCATATAAAAGTAGACCCTGGTCCACTATTGCCATTCTCATTTGATAGAAACCCTGGTGGAATGAGGAGTGAGATTCGTCGTTTCTTCCATTATCCTGGTGAAGGACATTTTCATGGGAGTGGCGGTGTAATGGCTGTCTAGACTCCAGTCCAGATTTCCTCCCATTTTCTTTGTATTTGTTGCCAGAATGATTTATTCACTTGAGTTATGGGATTAAGTTTACCAACTTTTCTTTAACATTATCATCTTTTTAAGACATATCTTACCATCCTAAGCTATGTTAGAAAGAGCATGAGTGATTGCTTTTTAAAGCCCACATTGTTGGGGCTCTGTTTTAGAAGAGGCGGTCCAGCAGGCAGGTGAAGAGAAAGCGTTACACTGAAGACTTGGAGTTCAAGATTTCGGATGAGGAGGCAGATGATGTGGATGCTGCAGGGAGAGACTCCCCCTCCAACACCTCACAGTCAGAGCAGCAGGTGAGCAGCCAGATTTCTGTGGTTCGTGTCTGCATTGTAAAAGATGGACTGGAAATCTTATAGCTGGAATCCGAGAAGCTCAGGGACAGTGTCAGACTTTCCAACAGGGGAACAGCCATCTGATGCCGGCTAATGTGCTTTGGGAAGTTAGTTGTTTAGCAGCATCTTTTTAAAAGCCCTGTTCACTGACATTTATTTTTATACAAGCCTGTGATATGTAATTTGACACAATTTTGGAGAATTAATGGTCTATGCTGAGGGAAGAGTGAAAGCTGAATATGAGGCAGCTGAATTTACTTCTGAGAATTCAGTGCTGTAGCTTCTGGGACTTTAATAAACCACTCAAGCTCGTCTCCTGCTGTTCAGCACTGTAAGAACCCCTTTATGAAATTACTGCCTTGTAGTACCCAGCAGGGTATACTTTATTCTCTGTGCAATGTAAATGATGGATAAAATAGTTTGGATAAAATATAGATACTAGTGTAGGACTATAAAGAATTTTAAAAAATAATACTCTTTTTACTGTTACTATACTTTAGTTAACAAACTGATAGCACATTGAAAAGTACAGTATGTTAAACGCAATTTTGTGTCTTATTTGGTAATTTGTGCTATGTTAAGCGGTGGTGCAATGTTTTATGTGACCTCCATAGATAAAAGCTGCCTACGATAACAGAATGATGAGTATATTTATCCCATGGGTATAGATGAAGAAAAGTTACATTTTTGACTGCTATCATGTGGAGATTATTTTCTCTTGGCAGCTGGAGTTTCTGAGTGCTCTCTGGCTTGAGGGACCCATGGAAGTCTACGTAATTAAATCACATAATCATGGAGTAATAAGCACAGCTCTTCCTTTTGCCTTTCTGTAGAGTAAGATTTTTGTTCTTTGCAGTCATGTTTCCCACTGGTGACTTTCAACCCAGTGATTTAAAAGTGGCAAAGGGGAATGATGTTTTTGCTTTTGTAGCATGAATTGCAGTGTTTTCCATTTGCACTGATTTATGTATGCCACTTTATTTTCTTAGGAATCTGTTGATGCAGAAGGCCCAGTGGTGGAAAAAATCATGAGCAGTCGTTCAGTGAAAAAGCAGGTAAGCACCATTTGGAACAATCACAATCTATGGTGTATGTGCTTCTTTTAGGATTATTTGCTTTGTAATTTTCTTTTAAGCATCAACTATTGTAGGGTAAAATTTCTGGTAATATTTTGATCTTGCTTCATTTCTTAGTCCAGTATAAATCTGTGGAGCATTTTAACTTCAGATAAAGTTAAAACATATTAAGCCATGAAATTAAAATGTGTTAAACTTTGTTATATCACTCAGAGTAGGCAAGGAACTTAGAGGTCTCTAAAGAAATATATGGGAGAGACTCAGAGTTAGACTCCTTTTTTATTAAAAATTATTCATAATAACCAGAAACATGCATTTACCTCTCATCTCCCTTTGGAAGGCCCCCTCACCCCAGCCTCATGGTGAGATAGACAGTCTTTTTATTCTTTTGGCAAGGAATGTTTTCTCAAAAATTTTGTGAGATTTTTTTCATTTGTAGTGGAAATATTTATGTTATATTACCAGTGCAGAGAGGAAATACGGGGCTGTTTAACCTCTAAGAACTTGTGATTATCTTGTTGAGGGACTCACATGCTGTTTTATTATGCATGTGCATGCTTGTAGAGAGTCCTTGTGAGTAATTGGTACATGGACATATTACATGTTACTTAATTCCTTTTTTCATTCCCTTTCCCTTCCCTCCCTCCCTGCTACATCCCATCTCGATCTCTTCTGTTTTTAGGACATATTTGCAGTACACTGTGTTTATATTCCTTGTGTGTAGTTGGTGTATGGACTTGTACTCTTGAATGAAAAATTCCAGCGACGTTATATTGTCTCCTACTGATGAAAATTCTCTATTCCATCCTAGCTATCTCCGTTCTTGTCCAGTTTGGAAAATGCTTTGCGTCTTTTAAATAATTATGTTGATACTCAGGTATATTTACATATTCCAGCATGCAATTTCATTATCTCTAGAAAGAGGCTTTGGGTATAGGTATCTTTCCCTCACCTTCAATCAGTGCAGCCCACAGTTCTTTTTATTTGCTCGCAAGATGCGTAGAAGTGCAACTTCTGTGTGTGTATTTTGTGTTTGCAGCACTGGGAATTGAACCCATGGCCTTGTACATGGCTGGCGGCACTCTGCCACTGAACTATGTACCCCAAAATCCCCTTCAATTTCTGGGTATGTGAAATAAAGTGGATTCTCTTTAATAAAATGTACACAAAGTATAATTTACCAGTGAGAAAGATGAGGATCAGAGGAATTATAGGATTTAAAGTGAGATCCCAGGCTTATCAAATATCAAGTCCTAGCTATTCAGATAGTTTTATCAACAGATTCATGAAAATGTCATTGCACCAGACAGTAAACTTCTTTAACATCATTTTAATACTGCTTGCTTTTCTGTTGTATGATTCAAGGTATAGATTTTTATCAGGTTATGTAACTTGAGTTGATCTGAAATAATCAAGAAAAATATGTCAAGATATTTTCAAATGGATTTCAAGGGTAGGCTGTGTGTGAGGCTATCTGATGACACTAAAGATTTCTGCCACAGTGAATTAAACGATAAAATTCAGCCAGCTCTCCCACCTGTTCAAACAGAAGTGAGCACTATTTAACTCATTAAAAAGGTTATATTTTTATCCTACTAATGACTGTAGGACTGTTCATTTGCAAATTGTAGATATATGATAAAATTTAAATACTTGACATGCTTTAAAGAATAATCCCCTTCACTGAATTGAAGTGACTTGTTTGAGTAAATAGCATGTCATTTAATGGGATACACTGATTTTCATTCAGTTGATAGTACTTCAGCAGCCTACTCAGCAGGTTTGGAGGTTGCAGATTATAATTAGCTCTCTTATTCAGAGCTACGAGGCCTATGCATTATGTAGGACATGGCTTTCTTTCTGTTACCCACTTTTTTTCTTAGCTACCCTTTAAAGGCAGGTGTGTATATTTTAGGCATAGATGTTGTTACCATTTACTGATAATCCAGTTTATTTTACCATAGGGCACTGAAAATGACAATTTAGCCAGGTGTGGTGGTACACATCTGTAATCCCAACACTCAGGAGGCTAAGGCAGGAAGACTGCAAATTCAAGGCCAGCCTGCGCTAACAGGGGGACCCTGTTGCCCCACTCCCCAGTCATAGATTACAACTGTAGATAAAAAGACGTGAATTTCAGGATGGAGAAAATTAGTGGAAGCATTTCCCTGAAAGGTGCTGTATGCTGTGAGGTATGATTTGAAGTAAGGAAGAGTAATGAAGCTCATTTAATTGCTTGTCTGTTATGGTGTTTTTTAAAAGGTATTTTTTATAATCCTGAGAAGATAATAAATATTAGCACGAATTAACTTTTTAAATCACTAGTGCTCTCAGAGTGGCTCTTAAAGTACTTAGTAAAGTTATCAGATTTAGAAATACTGGAGGAAAATATTACAAATAGAAACAAAAGGAAATTTGAGATTTTTCTATGGATTCTAGCTACCCTTGTTGGACTGTTTCCTATTACCATTAAGAGTGAGCTATGAGAAGGTGTCTTTCTGTCTCCTGGCCAGCATGGTAGAAAGTGACTGTGGTATCCCATTGCCTATCTACAGGGAGAGTCCCAACACAGTGGGGACTCAGTGGTTTCACAGTCAGTAGACCTCACGGCTATAACCTCCGAAGTATGCTGTTCCATTATGATGGCATCAGACAACTCACAGAACTTCTCTGGCGGAGCCACCTCATTCAGCTAGCACCTTCTATTAAATGAGGATTGCTTGGGCATTTATATATTGTTGTAAACCAAGTTAATGTGAATGTGACCCAGTAGAATGGCCATAGTTTTGTCTGTATTTCATTTTGAATTAGATAATATATGTGAATGGGTTTTTGAATTAAATTAAAGATAAATCTTTCATTTTCTGCATTGAGTTTAATAGCCCTTTCTGCTATGAGCCATCTATGTTTGGAGAACAATTCAAAGTCTTTGGGAATTACAATCTAAAAAAATAGTTCTAAAGACAAATTCTGGCCATATTCCCTAACATTCTTTATTTTTCTTTAAATTCTAGAGTATTTGTCTTAATTCTCTTCATTTGCATCTAGCAACTAAAAATAAAAGTATAAAGTTATAACAAAACTTGCTGGGCATGGTGGGGCATGACTGTAATCCCAGCACTTGGGAGGCTGAGACAGGAGGATCCCAGTAAGTTCAAGGCCAGCCTGGACTACATAGTGAGTTTAAGACCAGTCTGAATTACAGAGTGAGATCCTATCTCAAAAAGAAAAAAAACAGAACAAAACAAAACCCAGAACTCCTAATGTCATTCATTTTTGTGTTCTTATTTTCTACCCAAGTGAACTGATTTGCTATCTCAGAGTATGCAGTAAGCTGAGCCCGAGGGAGTCATACCCATACGTTGTTGCTGTCTATGTGAAGGTGCTTTTTCATTCTTCTATGCATTAACTTTGTTTTTGTTTTTTAATTTTTTGGGACAGGATCCCACTGTATGGTTCAACTTGGGACTTGAACTCACTACATAACCCAGGCTGGGCACGAATTCAAAATCCTCCTGCCTTAACCCCTTGAGCGCTGGGATTATAGGTGTGCACCACTACAGCCAGCAAAATTTTTCTCTTTTGCCGTGTAGTCTAGCTTTGTTTGTCCAAGGTAACTACTTAAATTACAACAGATTGCTTAGGAAAGATGTTTCCTTCTTTGAGCTAATAGAAGTATCAGTTGCTGTATAGCCTTTTTGAATCCATGTGGCCACAGGAATCTATTTATTTTGCAAACAAGGATTCTGGTTCATGTGAAGAATCAGACAAATGTGGCTTAATATATTTAGAACTTTAAACTTACAAGTAATAAAGATTTCTATAGACAAGCACATTTTTCAGAAATATTCTCAACACATGAAATTAGAGTGCTCTCAAACTAACTGGTAGCTATTCATGAAATAGTTTTAAGTGGGGTGTGTGTGTGTGTGTGGTCCTCATGCTCCATACCTGTTATTCATGGGTGTGCACAGTAAAGGCTGGTGTCTGAAAGTGGGGCAGTGCGGGGTGCTGGCGGCTGGTCAGGGTGACAGCCATCTAGTGAATGACTGAAAGCTCGTGAGTTCATGTGCTCTCACTATCTGTTTTGCCATCAATAACATAAAGAGGTCAGGGTGATTGTATGTATGTGAAAGGGAAAAGTGCACAACAGCTCTTATTTACAGTTCCAGAGCAAGGAGGTGGTTATCCTACATGTGAGGTCAGTTAAACAAAACATAGTGCTTACATTAGGGACATCTGAAAGATTCAGATCCCTGGGACAATTCTGCACCAGCTCTAGGTGTTGCTAAGTGAGGTTACTGAATCTAGTCCCTTCCTCCCAGGCACTAGGCACTTTTTTCCTCCAAAATTATTTAGGGATAAAGGTTATTTTTGTTCACAGATATGGAGGTCTCAGTCCATAACTAATTGACCTCATTGCTTTGGGCCTGGTACAACATTTCATGGCAGGAGCTCCTGGTGGAGTGAAGCTGTTTACTTTATGGTCAGAAAACATGAAAGAGAGAGGAAGAGAGGAGGCCCCGGGATTCCACTCACTACTCCCTTTGAGGACACGCCCCCAATTAATCAGGATCCCCCACTAAGCCCCACCTCCTAAAGTTTCCACCACTTCTCAATAGATAGTACCTAACAGAGGTCTGGTCACTTGGGGACATAGGCCTCTGGGGGACACTTACAGTCCAAACTATGTCTCCACCCCCTTGTTGGTGTCTTCACAGCGGGTTTCTCAGGACCAGCTGGTCATAAGAAAATGAATACTAGTGAGAGCTGGAAACAGGTGGTGGTTGTAAGAGAACTTTTTGGTAACAACTGTGACAGAATGAAGACTGTTTGCACTGTTGGAGATTTGCTCCTGTGAAATTTATGTCCACTTAGAATTGTAGAACAGTGAGACCATTCAGAATGAAGGAGGGCAGTGAAGATATTAAAAGGAAGGAAATTAGTATAGAAATGATAAATGATGTCTCACCACTACCTAAAACATGTATAATTCTTTAAAACTCAGAATTGAAAAAAATTTAGTATCAAAAGAGTAAAAGCTCAGATATTTGAGTTCCATTCTAAGAGTGGCTGTCATGATGTGTTGGGAAAAACATTGGAAGATCTGGCCTCTCATTCTCCCTGGTTGTCTACTATCTAATCTCTGCCCTTCTGGAATCTCTTAATTTTATATCAAAATAATGTATCATGAAGTGGTAATAGAATAGGGAAATATTACAGCTGCATTCTAGCGGATTACTTGAATTGACTGTAATTTATCTATAAATTAACTCTAGTTTTATGTGACTGGCTTTGGAAGATACCTGGCCATCATTTCATTTCATTTGGGGTGACTAAAAGTCTGCAAAAATGATATCTCCTGAATATACTGGTTTAAAAAGCTGTTTTATATTTATGATCTTTCACACACCCATTAGGGCACAACTAGATATTAGAGGACTTGACCACATTTCCGAACATCCAGTCTTCTTATTGATGCTCTTTAGACAAGGTGAAAAATGTGTGCATTTCAGATTTAACTGAAACAGTACAAATTGTGAACAAATCTTAGGTTCGTAGTTATTCACAGTAGCTTGAAGATTATAGATAGAGGGAAATCATGCCTTTGAACAGATCTGTGACAATCTGTTCCAGTAGAAATGTTTGCTCTTTTATTTGTCCTCTGCTATGTTCCTACTTGCCTTAATTTTCTTCAAAGCATCTACGAAGCAGTGTAGCACCTACGTTGACCCTCAGAACAGGCTTTGGGGGCTCTTCTACCAGTGTAAAAGCAATTCCGTAACATCTGTAAGGGGTGTTTATGTTTTATATCCCTGCTTTATCTGATCAAATGTTCCAGAAGAAAATTACATATTATGACTTGTTTAACAGCCTACAACCAAAAGGGGCGGGGGAGAAAGAGCGAGAGAGAGAGATGTCTAAAATATCATATAAACATTATCTTCCGCATACGCTATAGCAGGTAGGATCAAGGGAGATGTTACAGATAATCTTACCACTGAAAACTCTTGATTTGGCTGACATGTATCAGGATTTTAACCTAGTCTGAATGAAGTATTTGGAGTGTTAATTTTATTTGGCTGCTATGTATGTGAGACATCTTGTCTGAGAGGTTTTAATTGTACCATTGAGTAAAACTAAAACTATGAATAGTGATGCACTGAAATTACAGCATAAGAACAAGGTTTAGTTTTATATGGGTTCTTGTTTAGAGTTATTAACTATATGGAGAAATAAATGTCTTTTAAATATTTTAAAACATTACAAAACCCACAATGTAAAGTTGCCATGAGGCAGCCAAAAATAATACATATGGCATTCAGGAGAGCAGTTGCTAATTGGCTGCTGCCTGAGAAAATGGTACACTTGGTGTCTACTTAACACTGTGGGTTTGGCAGAAAGCCAGATTTGGGGTCAAGTTGTTGTGAATGAAGCTGCATGTGGTTAGGGAGGAGTTAAAATGATTCATGTCGTAGACGCTCAAACCCGTTGAGGGGAGTAGTGTGCACGGCCGAGCGTGTCAGCTTCCTCACACAGCCCTCCTGGGCTCACACGTGCGCATCTCTCCACGGAGGCCCTGCTCTGTGCTCTCAGGCCATTTTGTGCTCAGGTGGGAGTAAGTCATCACTTTTGAAATATTCAAGTACATGGTTTTAAGTGTGTGCCTGAAACTTTCTTTTGTTGCAGAAGGAATCTGGAGAGGAGGTAGAAGTTGAGGAATTTTATGTGAAATACAAAAACTTGTAAGTAAATTGTGATTTTGAAAAAATGTGGGGGGTTATATTTTAGCAGTACTGTATCACCGTTTATTTAAACAGTGAGAACTGGAAAGTTTTGGTGTGGTTTGTTGGGTGCCGTGGAGGCTGTTTCCTACTAACTTTGTATCTTTGATATTTTATTAATTTAATCTCCCTGGAAAATGTGTAATTGGTATTGAAAGTTTGCTAACTTTCGTATATAACCAAGTTCTTTTTCGAAAGAATAAAAAACTTTTGGTGATAGAGCAAGAATTAAGGTGATGACTGCTGCCCTCTGAGGCTGTTCTCCAGAGCCGTTCTTCCTTCCAGGCACTTGAGATGGAGCCTCACTATGGGATGAAGGCTCTAGAAAAACCATGGCATCATTCAGGCTGTAAAATGCAGTGATCTGTGACTTTATCTGGGTTTGTTTCTACATTTGGTTAGTGAATTGGAATTACATTATTTTTAAAAATCTGAAGGGAAAAAAACAGGGAGTTCTCTTCATAGATTCCTTTATAGATATGGACCCAGTCCAAACCATGTTATGATAAATCAGCATAACTTTAAGGATCAGTAGTTATCCTGCTGAGCAAGACCAAGATCATTTGCTAACCTGAGTAACAATCACAGAATAAGGACAGAAACATTCATTCATAATAGAAACATTCAGTTTATCATTTTTAAGGCAAAGAACTAAAGAACCATATTAATAAATTCTAGAGTTTCTAAAGAGAAGGCTTTGTGAATTGCTGTGAAAACAGCCAAAGCAAATTTACACTATCTTAGAAAAAGAAAACATCAGGTACCATTTAAAAAAAATTCTCTTATTTTCATTGCCACTATACTAACAAACATGCATTTTTGTTGAAATTATAAGTAAAACCTTTTATGAAGTAAAAAGATAAAGTTATCCCTTGCAATTTTAATCATGAGAATTCTTTGAAATACAGCCTGGCAATACAAAACTGCCCAGTGGTTTTGTCCACAGAGCATGATGAGTTTACACATGTGCAAGTTATGCGTATGACATGATTTCCTCCATTGAGTCCTTAAGGAGAGAGGTCAGGATAAGTAAGGAAGAAAGGTGAACTAGGTAAGCCAGAGCAAGAAAGCTTCCTTGTAGTTATATCAAATTAAAACAAGAACAAGGAAGCCTAAGTATCAGCTGCCAAATCCAGACCCTGTTAGACAGGCATCTGAGTCAGTGTGTGGCACCGAGTCTGAGGTGCCTGCATCTATTTGAACCTGTTAGTAACTCTAGAGGAGATACCACTGCCAAGCAGGAAGGGCCAGTCCTACCTGTCAGTTATTTGAGGTCAAGGAAAGGGAGCTCTAAAATCTCTCTTTCCTGTCTGATATTATCAAGATAAAAGGAAAGTTAAGATTTCTCTGAAATTAAAAGCTTCTGTTAACTTATTCTGGTATAATTATGGAAAAGTTGCAAAAATGGTAGAACGAACTTCTGCTTTTTGTAACTAACACCTTTTCAAAGAGCTTTGAGACTATGGAATATGGCAATGGTTGCTCAGCTGTGGTTTACTAATTCCATCAGTTCTTCCAGATTTATTAGTTAGGTTTCTACCTTTTTTCTCATTTGCTAGTTTACAGGTGTGTAGACGTGTGTATTCTCATTGTATCAAATACATCATAATTCTTTTGTGGTATTGTGTACTTTGCTTGTATCATCCCAGACTTGGACAGTGGGTGCCCCTTCCGGTGGCTCCTCCGTCTTTTCACCGTGTGCACATCTTTCTTTGAGTGTTGGCACTGGAGTGTGATCCAAGCTCAGTTAATTTCCCTGTTTTATTCCTGGAATCAGTTATTTCAACAGACTGTTGATTATTTTTATTGGAGAGTGCATTTAGAAACCAAGACTTGGACTATGAGTATGCTCATTGCTGCTAAACAGTCATTGTTTCTAGTCCCTGTCAGTGGATAAAGCTAGGATAGTGTACCCACATGCATGTACATCTATGCACATATAACTTACGCATATTTATGTAGACCTGTTTATTGTGTGTATACACGTCTATCTATGTCTCTATACCTGTCTACCTAGCAACAGAAACAATGCCTTTGGTGTTTCTGATATTATTCCAGCACCACCACAGGGTTCGTTCTATCATTTTTTTCCCTTCCTACATTAATTTCTTTCTTTGACCATAAGAAACTTGGCTCTTACAGTCTATAATATTCTTTTTTCAGTCCTAGAATACACAGGAATTGTTTATAGTTTTGTGACAAAGAAGCCTATATTTGTTTGTAGGGCTTTTTTTGTCTTTAAAGTCATAGAGGTTAAATACAGTATTCAGAATTTCCTTAAGTTCTCAGGTTGTCTGCCACGTACCCCCAGTAATTATTTGACACAGTTGGTGCATTCTCTGTATTTGTACCCCATCTCAGCTGCCCCACTTTTGCCTTTTATTTAGTTTTTTTCCCCAAGTTGGTGAAAATACTAAGGCTCAAAAACAAACTGTGCACAGAAGTTTACTGAGAGAATAATTGTCAATTTCCCTCCTTTCTACCCCATTCCTACCTATTCTTCATTTATGTCAGCTTATCTTTTCTCTGATTTGTGTGTATGCGTTTGTTATTAAAAATTGTGTGCTATCAGTACATTTTGGCTCTTCTTTGTCATAACGCTGTAATTCGGAAATCACTGCAGTCATTGGTTAACAGGGGTCCTCATCATTTGCTGCAGTTGTGTAGCGCTTCACTGCATGGCTGTACTGTGGCTGTTCACTTGGTCTGCTACACACACGAGCTTGTGAATAGCTTCTGATATTTTATAACTATGTGTAATGCTATAATATGTATTCTCATGCACATATATTTTTTCAAATTATTGGAGGCATAGCTTCAGGGTGAACTCGTAGAATTCAGAGTGAACTCCTGGAAGAGGAGTTTCCAGACAAAAAGGCAGATTTTTTTCTGTACCAGGAATCAAACTCAGGACCTCAAAGGGGCCAGGCAGGCAGGTGCTGAACTGCTGAGCTGTATGCCTGGCCCCAGCAAAAAGGGAGATTTACATGTAGTTTTGAGAAGTTGCCAAATGCCCTTCCTTAGAGTTATGACAGTTTGTATTCCTGTCAAGAGTATATGAGAACACCTATTTCCTCACAGTCTTCCCAACATACAGTATATGTTATCTTTTTAATTTTTGTAAGAAATTATATTTCAATGAGATTTTCATTAGCACTTTCTCCTTTGCTGAATAAGATCATCTTTCCTAAAGTCCGACGGCCACGTTGTGCCACTCATCTGTGTGTCTTCTACTTATTCTTTCCCTCAATTTTAAGTGATGTTTAGATGGAGTTCTTCACTTTGGCCATGAGCGGCAACCATTTTTTCAGTTTCAGTTGGGTACTGATTTGATTAATGTCTTTATTGCTCTATAAATTAAAGAAAATCACATAGCTATATTTTTCTTTTTTTTTTTTTTTTCCTTTTTTAAAACCTGGCTTTTGAGTTACAGGTGGAAAGCCTTTCTCTATGCCTGTATCAAAGAGATAGCACTTGTCCTCTAGTATTTGTGGGGCATCATCTCTGCTTGGCTGTATGATCCATTTGCTGTTAACTCTTCGTATTAGGTATAGGCATGGTTCTAATTTCACTCCTTTCCATATTTGGTCATATGTCATGTAACACAGGGACACATCTGAGAGACACACTTAGTTCATTTCCTCACTGTCTTACCATCGGTACACACTCTCATACACCTAGCTGGTCTAGGTCAGTCACTCACTGTGGCCTTGCAGTCAGAGGTGTCATAAAGATGGAGTGTGTGAGGCTGCGGAGTGAAACACAGCATACTCTGCTGCAGTAAACTTTTTACTGTAGGAGGAGCTCACCCTAAAATAATGACAAAAAGAAATGTACTAATTACCTAAACTAGTAACATAGTTGTTTATTATCAAATGTACACGTAATTCTATGTACTATACTTTCATATGACTGGTAATGCATAGATTTGGTTACTCCAGCATCACTACAAACACATGAACAATATATTTTGCTAAAACACTGCAACAGCCAGAGCATCCCTAGGCAATAAGAATTTTTCAGCTTCATTGTAATCTAATGGGACAACCAACTTATATTTGGTCTGTCACTGATCACCGATCAGTGTTGTTAGGCAGTACATATCTGTGTTTTTCTCTTTCTCATAAATCTGTCTTTGGGGTAAGAATGTAGGTCAGTGATACTTGCCTGGTGTAAGGCCCCGGGTTCAGTCCTCAGCTCCATCAGTTAGAAGGAAGGAGGGGAGGGAGAGAGGGATAGAGGGAGGGAGGGACCAAAGAAAGAATGTAGAGAGAAATCCATGTGTACCAGTTATTTGAGATACAATCTTTATCACATACCAAAGTTGCATGTTTATTGGTATTTATATTCATGCTTTACTCCTTTGATCTGTTTTTGTGTTCGTGAGCCAGCACCACATTTACGTACAAATACACAGTGCATTTTAATATCTGGTGGATATAGCTTTTCCTTGTAGATTATTTTTAACATTTTTCTGGATATCCTAATGTTTTGTTTTTTTTGGTACTGGGAATTGCATTTGGAACCTCACGCCTGCCATGGGGTCGCTCTGCCACTGAGCTGTATCCCCAGCCCAGTGTGTTTATTTTTATATAGAAAGTCTTGTGTTAACTTGGCTTGTTCCATAAAAATGCTTGTTTGTATTTTTATTTACATTGTATTACATTTACATATCTTCTCATTGGATATTGTTTATGTGAAGGCTATTTACTGATTAATGTATATTAACTTTATTTTTAAAATTGTTAACAATATTTTTTATTTTAAAGAGAGGAAAAACAAAACAGATACAGAATATCAAAGCAAGATGATAGGAAATTAACAATAGTTACTACATTACATATTGTTATCTTCAAAATAGTTGCTCAGATTACCAATACAGGCATGGAAAATTGATCAAACAATAAAAGCACTAACTGTTCCTTTGAATAAACTAATAGAAATCAGTAGTACAGTTACCTTAACTATCTTGTGCATACATATATATATATTTTTTTTTCCCCTTCCTTCTTTTTTCTTTTCCGCATCCTAACTGTTCTTTCCTTTTCAGCAGTTTTTTTTCCCCTTTCACAATATCTGTTGTACCTTTTGGATTTATTTATTCTTTCAATTTCTTACACTAGGGAGATAGTACAATATTTATACATGCCAGTCTGGTTTATTTCACTTATGAATATGGTCTCTAGTTGCATCCATTTACCTATAAAAGCCTCGAAAAGTCAGGGCCCACCAACATTTACAGACCCATCCCAAAATGGGCATCTGAAATGCACACATGCTTCTCAGATGAAGAAGTACAATTGGCAAATAAATACATGAAAAAATATTCAACATTGTTGGTTATTTGAGAAATGCAAATCAAAACAACACTGAGATTCCATCTCACCCCAGGAAGAATGGCTGTCATCAATAAATCAATCAATAACAAATGCTGGAGGGGCTGTGTGGACAAAGGAGCCCTTCTCCAGGTGAAAGTGCAGACTGGTGCAGCCACTCCGGAGACCAGTGTGGCATTCCTCAAAAAAGTAGGGTTAGAGGTCCCATTTGACACAGCTATTCTCCTTCTGGGTATTTTCCCAGAATTAAAAACATCATACCACAGAGATATATGCATGTCAACTTTATATCCTGCTGTATTACTAAATTACTTAGTTTTATTGTTTCAGTTACGTTTCTAAATAACTCTGTGGGGTTTTCCTAGTACACAACCATATAATCTGCAAATTGAGGTAGTTTTACTTATTATTTTCCAATTATGCCTGATAACAATTATTATGCCAGCTAACACCCCTGATAGCAATAGTGGAGGTAGTGTATACCTTGTTTCTGATCTCTGAAAAAGTCTGTATTGTTTCTATTTTTAATAAGACCTAGCTTTAGGACTAAGATTTATCTGTATTTAATTTTATTAATGAACTGCCTATCAATTCCTATTTTTTCTGAGTTAGCTTTTAAAAATCCATTATGGGTGTTGAATTTTGTCAAAGGTTTTTAAACATCAGTGGGAATAACTGTATGGTTTTTCTCCTTAGATGTATTGGTTCTGTGTATTTTTTTAATGGCTTGCCTAATATTGATCCAACCTTGCATTCCTGGAACAAATCCTCTGTGGTCATGGTGGTTTTTAAAGCTGTGTTTTATTCAGTTGTGCTTCTGGAGATTGAGTGCTAGGCAAGTGTTTCACCACTCAGCTACATCCCTAACCTGATGTGCTTCGTGTGCTGTGGAAACATGTTTGTTAATATTTTATTTAGAACTTTGCAGTAATAGGCAAGAGGATTGTGGGCTTTGTTATTTTTTTTCTTTTGCATAGTCTATCAGCATTAGGTATAAATGTTACACTTTTCATCAAGAAAAATTACGTTTTGAAATGAAATTTCATTTGCTAAAGTGATCATGAACTGTATTATGTGTTGGGCCTGGCTCAGATTATTTTTTATTAGCTGTATAATATTTTTATATAATTTAATCCTTCATAACATTTTCCATATTATTTTAGTGCTAGCTTGTCTACCAGTAAAATTTTCCTCTTTTTTTTTTTAACCTTAATTATTTACTCAGACATAACCAGCCTTTGACCTGTTTTCTTTCATCTTCCTGATCAAGCCTCTGACTAGGTTATCAGGGTTCGAATTGTAGAATCAGTGACTGAAAATTTCAGTCCAGTTTACTTTCAGGCTATAGATCAGGACTGGAACCACTTTTGTAATTGTCCATGTGAAGCTCAGGGATACTACTGTGGTGTTTTGCATGTGCTAGCCCATCCCCTGTGCAAGATTACTAACTCCACATGTGGTTTTTTTTTTTTTCCGGTAAATAATTAGGAGACTAGAATAGGTTGTTTTATAATGTTTGGTTTTGGTTATCACAACATTACTTATTATTTATCAGAAATGTATACAATAAAACTTAAAAGTAGAAAATAAAATACTTGCACTTTTACTACCCAGATAATCACTATCTTGTTCCTCTAACCTTTTTTATCTCTGTGTAGAGATCTATGTCGATTGTGTATACATATATGTATGTTTTATATATGTGGCACATTTATTTAAAATCTTTCCTTCTTTAGTCAATTATAGGAGTAAATTAGTCCTATCTTAGACAACAAATATTAGACATTGCATAAATATCAATTATTGGTACTTAGTATCATAAAAACTTTTCATATTACTACTTTATAAAGGATTCCATAATGGCTGCACAACTTGTAAGTAGTAATACTTTGATCCTGACAGGTGTATATTCAAGCATCACAGTTCTTTGTGACATCATCACCAGAACAAGAAACTAGACAGTAGAGGCAGCTGGGGAACAGGGAAAGAATGATGGTACAAAATAATATTGAAGTGTCAAACAGATGAATGTGAGATCCCATCAACCATTAACTGTGTGCCTGCTACTCTCAGGGAAGGAAAATGGAGGGCTGAGTGCCTTGAAGTTCAGGTTAGGGAAGGCAAAAATGTTCTCAGAGAAGAGAGTGGTGAGTCTGAAGGACGTGGGACTTGCCCAGGGAGAGTGTGGGTGTTGTTAAGTGAAAGTTCACACGGGGCATTGGGGAGTATGGTGCGGGCTAAGGCTCAGGGATTGGAGGGCACCCTTTCCAGTTGTTCTAGAGGCCTGTGTTAAGTTCACTCTGAGGACCAGTGTGACAGGCTCTGTGTGAACCAAGGGCATCCTATATCTCTTATCCCCAAAGAAATTGCTGTAATAAATTTGAACTTTTAACTTGATTAAAAATATTTATTTCTCAGTGATAAAAGACTCACAAAATGGATTCATAGTTAAGATCACCCCATAGGGGTAACCATTTTCTACTGCAGCATAACGTATGAACTTACACACACCCACCCACCCACCCCCGCCCCCATGGTTACTGGCTGAGAAATCTGGGCAGCTTTGGGCGGAAGGCAGATGCTAGACATCAGCACTGACTTTCTCTTATTCTCAAATATTAGTGGTTCTATTGAATGTTGCTCAGCAGCCCTATAAGTAAATTAAGCAAGTTACTTTGTTAGTGATTTGTGTAGTTGATTTTAAAAATAATATATACATAAAAAGTACCAATTTTGCACATTTCAAGTATATTTTATTCTTTCAGCTCTTATCTTCATTGTCAATGGGCATCTGTAGAAGATTTGGAAAAAGATAAAAGAATTCAGCAAAAGATTAAACGGTTTAAGGCAAAACAGGGCCAGAACAAATTCCTTTCAGAGGTATGGATACCTGTTTAATTTTCTGAAGTATACTTTCTTAAAATACTCTTAAATTGTGAATTTTATTTCACTAAATCATTAAGAAAAGCTAGTTTGCCTAATTTGGTGCTATTACTTGCATATTGCTAACTGGTTGTTGCTAAAAATTTTGTAAACAGGAAATTTCTCACTCTTCCTGTTGCTTGGTCTGAAAGACAGCAGTCCTTCTGATATTATGTAGAAATAGTGGTAGTGGTATGATTAAAATCTTGCAATGAGAGTACAGTTAGTAGATAGTGAACAAAAGTACGTAGACAGAAGTTCTATTGAGATTTAGCAGGTTAAAAACTACAATGAATGTGAAGTGCATGTTCTAGGATGTACAAATTTAACCTTCAGTGGGGAAGTATGTGGCAAATTTCTTTTGTTTACAATATTGCTTATCAAAACAAGTGCTGTGCCGTAGTGTAGAAGCTGATGCACTGTCATTGTCACTGCCCCTTTATCCTAGATTATCACTTATTAGTAGGCAACAGAACTGAGGGCAGTGAAGAAAATCTACATTTATTAGAAGTAACCGGTTACCCCCACCAGTGCAGTCAGTTACATTTAAAAACATGCTTCCTTTTGTAAGCTGCTCACTGGGTTTCTTCTCTGCACTTTTGATCACCAATTTGGTTTCAATGTCAGTCTCAAGTACATGAAAGAAAAATACTAACATTGAAAATAAGTGGAAGAGTTATCTTAGTACTTCTCATAAAAAAGTTAACCAAGTGTAACCTATAAAGAAGAATGAAAATTGATAGAAAACAATACATGTTTGACAGACTACTTCATGCTGCCACCCCTTTTGTCAAGATAAGGAGGAGCATTTGGTATTTTGAAGGCATAAAATCTTTATAATCTCTTGTGACCAGTTTCGACTCTGTTCGAGCCTGATCTCACGATCCTGGCAGGCAGGCTGCTATTCGAGTCTGCATTGGCTGGAGGTCTTACGAGTGGTTGCTGGGTGCTCTTTGCCTACCCCCACATATGCGTTGCCACCTTTGTTACCTGGGGGACTCAGGCATTTTGGCAGAGCAGTACTTTGTACTGAATGGGACGCAGTTACTTAAATAGGGCTCAGATCTTACATCCTGGAGAATATTAAGATGTTTTTTCTTCAAAAGGGTAGTTTTGAGGAAAATACTATGAAATTCTATTTTGCATGTCCTTAACGAAACTGAAGTTGAATGTTTGTGCATTGAACAAGTTATTAGCTTCCTTTAGAAAGAGAAACCATATATTCTGCTGACTCTTTCTGGGAGTCTGTGGGAGGAAAAAGGAAAAAGCACAACAGGATATCCCCACTACCACTTTTAAAGCCTGGTCTCGTTTATTAAATTTATTGGGCTCTATTTCCTGTAGTCACATGCTCCTTAGGGAATTGTGGCTCACCCTACCTACACAGCCTGTCTTGTCATCTATGTAAATTGCCTGTACCAAGGTTGAAAAACATTATTTTCTGGCAAATTTGCAGCCAGAGATCTTGAGTTCTGTCCTGAATGAAAGTTAACCAAGAACAATAGTGATCTCTTCCCACTCTATTTTAAACACATGCACACTCCCCTGTTCATTTTATCCTGTAGACTTCTACTATTCCATGGCTCTACTTCTGTGAGATTTTCAATTACAATTGCTTTAACTTTGTTCTTTTCGTAACATATGCTTTCTTGTATCTCCACATTTGAAATCACTATTCAAACAGAACACTTAGGCTAGAAATTTCATCACATACATAATGGCATTGATTATTCATTTAATGCACAGAAATAGAGGAAAAGTTAAATTCATTACTAAATATTAAAGCTTTATATTCAGCTTTATAAAGCTTTATATTTAAGAACAAATTGTCTTTTTTTTTGGTCTTTTTGAGACAGGGTTTTGCTATGCAGTTCATGTTGGCCTTCAGCTCACTTTGTAGCCCAGGCTGGCCTTGAACTTGCAAGGATCCTCAGCCTAGCATTACAGGCGTGTGTGCCACCACGCCCAGCTGTAAGAACAAATTGTCTTAAAGGGAGCTTTTGTCATCAAAACCTAGTTTGTAGAAATTTTAATGTTTATGTTATGTATAAATAATACAGATATACTCTTTCCCTGACTTTAGAAACTTTTGACAAAGCCAGTGCATTAATATATTAACATTTAAGTAAACTGAACATTCTAGTGTATTTTTCCCTTACTGTTAACTTCTGCAAAAGTTTGAAGCAATTGAAGCACATTTTTGTATTTCTGCTACTTCATAGTTCACACCACTCAAACCTGGCATTTTAAATGGGCACATTTTTGTATTTCTGCTACTTCACAGTTCACACCACTCAAACCTGGCATTTTAAATGGGCACTGTAGTGCAGAGAGTGTTTATTTTCCTTAACAGACTGTGACTGACAGCTTCTCTTTAAAAGCTGTAACTCAGGAGATAAGGATGGTGCCTAAGTGACTTATAGTATCCCTTTTTGCAAAGTTTCTTAAAAACAGTTAAGTTAATCTATAGCAACAAATAATGATGTATCTTGTTTTCTGACTCAGATCTAAACATTTATCTGACCCTGGCTTCTTCTAAGTATGGTTTGAGCTATAACTTCTTTCTGAGCTATGTTCTATTTTTTCTATAAGATAACTTTGCAAACAAGCAATATTACTTCACTTTGTGGAGATTGTTAAACTATTGGATAAATGGCTTAATTATTTAAGCTTCATTTCTTTAACCTGAATTCTTTTACTCAACTACTCTATGTTCAGTACAGATAAACGATTCAAACATTTAAGATTAATGACAAGACTGTTGCTCTAAATGAGGTACTAATATTGATTGTCAAGGACCACCAAACAGCATAAACTGTTCACACTGAAACGTGAAGTCTGTTCAATTCAGTGTTTTCAGCTCCTGAATAACATTCTGTAAGTGATGCTGTATGGCATCAGACAACTCAACTAGTTATAAGACTCCAGGAACACTTACTATGCATGGCTTTCATTCTTTATTGCAAAGTATAGTTTCAAGAATGCTAAATTCATTGTATGCCATAAGCCTTTTGGATTGCTCATTAGTGAATTGTAATTTCACACTTCATTTAAAATATTCTCAAGCATTCTCTCACAGTAAAAGGTTTCACACAGTAATTAAAAGACCCAGTTAACATAGTCTAAGAAGTCTGATTCTCTCATGGGGAGTGATTTTGCTAAATTGTAGCATTTCAATTAACATAATTTACCAAAATAAATTTTGTATTATAACCCAAAATATTATTGCCTGCTGAAAAGTAAAATAGATTTCATCTCAGGAAATATTTTACCTTCTTTTCCTTCGGTGCAGATTGAGGATGAGCTTTTTAATCCAGATTACGTGGAGATAGACCGGATAATGGACTTTGCACGTAGCACAGATGACCGGGGAGAGGTAATAGGAGATCACTTGTATTATAAATGCCGGTTCAAGCAGCTCTTGTGTGTTTACAGAAAAGATCAGAACCTAGACCTGGTTTTGATTAGAGCCTTAGATCATAATATACTTGGTGTAGTTTAACTGGAACTTAATGATTTATTACCAGTTTTATGGTTTAATAATTGTGCCAAATACATTTTGTGTAGTCTGAAAGCTTTTTTAAAAAATCAGTTTTCAATCTTAATTGACATTTTTTACAGTTGTAGAATGTGATTAATAAAGACCTCAGTATGTCTTGGTTCCACCTGTCATGGAGCACATGTGCTTCTAGGCATTCTTGTAATGGAGTTTCATGTTACTTGGCAGTGGATACTCTAAGTCAAGTTGATGGAACTTCATTGAGTAGATAGAAAATGATTTTTTATGTGAGATCCCAAACTTGGTATTCTCGTGTTGCTTTATAAGCCCTACAAGAATGAAATGGCGTTTGATAGGGAAGTTAAGAGTACAAACAAGTCTAGTGACTTCTGAGCATCTGTGTTGGTAGCACAGTGCCCACCTCCCGGGAGTGCGGTCATTCCTGGCTGCTCCCTGTAAATTGAGATTTATATTTAAGTGATTGGATCTTGATTATCTATAGAGAGAGCCTGCAAAGAATGCTCATGTTACTGTAAACTCTGAATAGTGAAATTCTTTGTGTTTCAATGTGGGACTGTGTTTGTAACATTGTACATTATCTTTTCTTGCTTTGCTTAGTTGTACTTAAAAAAATGTTTCATTGTGTATTTACATTGTATACAAAATATTTTAAACATCACAAGCAGATGAATATAACATGGTATTGAAATGTGTTCATCCAAAGATTTTCTAGAGGAAAGACAAAGTGGGAAGTCTTGCTCATCTGCCTCATCCAAAGTATTTTGCCCTCCAACCTTCTAGAGCTTGTATACACTATTTGGTGTGGATACAGACAGCATTTCTTTTCCATAAGGAAAAGACAGATAGCATAATAAATTTTACCCTCTAGTCCCAGCACTTGGGAGATTGAGGCAGGAGTATTGCTATGAGTTTGGAGTCAGACTATGCTACAAAGTTAAAGGACAGCTTGAACTGCCTAATGAAACCCTGCTTCAAATAAATAAACAAACCTAATAAATTGTTCCCTTTTCATTCTGTAAGAAACTAGCTAGTGATATAAACATGTACATCCTATAAAAGGTTATACCATGTAAATGTGAATGATATACAGGAGTAACTATTTGCACCAATAAAATGAGACTCAAATTTAGCTTCTTGCTATTTGCTAGCTGTTCCTATGTACCTTCTGGCTTCTGAACAAATACCAAGTACAAAGTTAATTTGTTCTGATAATACCCATAACATGGTTTCCATTATAGAATGGAGACAACTGTTTATTGGCCATGTTTTTAAAGTGTATATCAGTTCAGTCTTACACTAAGGTAGCATCTGTCCATAAACAAAGCAGAGCACTGCTCCTGTAGTATATAAGGTTTGGTGAAATGATTAAATTCTGGTTTATTTGAACCTGGCCAGCCTGTGACCCACTACCTGGTGAAGTGGTGCTCACTTCCGTACGAAGACAGCACGTGGGAGCTGAGGCAGGACATAGACCAAGCAAAGATTGAAGAATTCGAGAAACTCATGTCCAGGGAACCGGAAACAGAGCGTGTGGTAAGAACTGGCTCATGGTAGGAGATTTAATAAGAAAATAACATAGTGGTCTAGTCTTTGAGAAACCACTAATGAGATTCACTGTATTTGAAACAGGAGCGACCTCCTGCTGATGACTGGAAGAAGTCAGAGAGTTCCAGGGAGTATAAAAACAATAACAAGCTCAGGGAGTACCAGTTGGAAGGAGTGAACTGGCTACTTTTCAACTGGTACAACATGTATGTAAGCCACGTCTTTCTTTGCTTTTGAAGAAGAGTGTAGCTCTTTTTCTTTGTGGTTACTAGAAATAGTAATAAAAATTTTAAATAATATTTAATAAAAATATTTTTAAAATCAAGCATTGGAAATATACTTAGCATTTATTCAACAAATACTAATTCAGAGATTGAAAGAAGTACATAGAAGTAATTCTTATTAGAATTTTACTTAAAAATATATTTTGTTCAATCTTAGGAAACATCTGCAGGCCTGTGGATATGCATTTGTTACTATAATATATATTTTGTGAAAAGACAGCATTATCTCATATCTGCACTCACTAAATTTTCCTATTTTATTTTTCTCTCAAAGGCGAAACTGCATTTTAGCAGATGAAATGGGTTTGGGAAAAACTATCCAGTCCATTACATTTCTCTATGAGATATATTTGAAAGGAATCCATGGCCCTTTTTTAGTAATTGCCCCATTGTCCACAATCCCCAACTGGGAAAGGGAATTTCGAACCTGGACAGAGTTGAATGTGGTTGTGTATCATGGGAGTCAAGCTAGTCGTCGGACCATTCAGTTGTATGAAATGTACTTCAAAGATCCCCAGGTAAAACTTCTTAGGTCATATTCCTTGGGCATTTTAAGGTGTTGAAAATTCAAAGTGTCAGTGACTTGGGGAGAGGTCTTGATTTTGAAAAATTGTGAAATTTGCTTAGGATTGTTTTACCCAATTTATGTTTTTATTATCTTTCTATGAATCTGTGAATACTGTTCTGTGTTTTTATATGTTTTGTCATTCTGATTCTTTGATTAGAAAGAATGAAATTTTTACCTTGAATAACTACTGAAATTTGTTTAATATATCATTAATGTTAGTTTTATATTCCTAAGGCAAAAATCAAACAAAAGATATTGAATTTGAATAGACAGAGTATACTGCTCTTATTAGAATTTTAAAATAATGGGTTTTATAAAATTCCAAATGCACCCAATGGGAGGCTTTTATACTTTGACTCTTAATAGCAATTTCTGTTAAGTTTTTTTCTCATTTTAGATGCCTGTTTGCAGGTGCTGTGTGACACTGATAGTGAAGCACTACTGTAGTAACATGGGCAGGAAGGCTAGTGTGTGCTAAGACAGGTTTAGACTGTGGGTAGTAAAAAGTGTCCATAACTGCAAATAAGACAGTTGGCTTATGTGATGTTTTCTTTGAGTATAAAAATTTAACATACATTTAAATAATTTAAAAGAGAAAAATACTGAAACTCATTATCTGTACTTGTTTAGATTTTGGAAATTATAAATTCTATCCTCAGTGAATGTATTTTCATTTCAAATTCCTTAGCATTTGCAAGATGTGTTAAAGGAATAAAAATGTTATAAAGGTTCAAGATAATTTTCAGAAGTTTATAAAGTTAGCTTAGAATCCAGTCCCTTTGGCCCTTACCTTTTAGCTCCTATGGGGCTTGACTAGACTGGGTGCATTTAAGGCTACTGCATGTGATTTGTATGGAAATTGGACCTGAAATTTTACTAACAATTTTCTAATTTCTTTTTTTTTTTTTTCTAATTTCTTTTAAAAAAACTAAAACTCCACTTTACCATAACAAATTAAAGCCTCAAAAAGAACTTGAAAATACAATGTTACCTAAAATAAACAGGTCCTCAAAAGGATATTTACTCATTGTGCAGTTATTTATCCTAAGTTGTTAACATAATTATTGACCCATAATAATAACCCTGTGTTGTTCTTGTAGGGCCGAGTGATAAAAGGGTCCTATAAGTTTCATGCCATCATCACTACTTTCGAGATGATTCTGACCGATTGTCCTGAGCTGCGCAGCATTCCCTGGCGCTGTGTGGTCATTGATGAGGCCCACAGGCTGAAGAATAGGAACTGCAAGCTGTTGGAGGGACTCAAGATGATGGACTTGGTCAGTGATCGTGTTCATGTGTCTGTTGAACCTAACTAGAATTGTACTGACTTGATAGTCCCACTACTTTGAATTTGATTGATGCCTGCGAAAGGTGTCTGCAAAGCCTGTAAAATATTGAGCTATATTCTCCTGAAATTTTAGTTGCTGTTTTTTCTCGTTCTTACATTATATATGGTGTTTTTATAAACAGTTTTATCATAAAATATAACCGTGATCCAGTTATATGCCGCTGGATATAGGTTCTGTCCTACTGGAACCATTAAAACTTACAGATGTAAGTTCTCAGTAAGTTGGGTTGGAACTCTGGTATTGGTTCAGTTTGCACAGATGCCTAAAAATTTGAGGTATTACAAGGCCTCCAATTTGATTTAGAGTTTTATACCACACCTATCCCATGCTTTTTCAACTTCCCAAGTGGTAGGTCTTTTGGATAGATTTCCTAGATGTTTTTCCCAGTAGGAATACTATGGGACAGTATAGTGTACAGGGGAGAATTGGATTGATTTGTTGTACCATATGGTTACATGTATGTTGTCCTAAAAGGAATTGCTGCATGACTTGTCATACTTGGGCTTCTTTTCAGTTTATACATTGCATGTTGGTTATGATAATTTGTTTTTCATCTTTAATGTATATTTTGAAAGCAGTGTTATTTTCATTTAGGATGTCTTTAGTGATTTGATAAGTTTGAAAAACAGTGATTGAAAAAGTCCCTTTAATAATGCATTTGGTAGATTAAGTGATCTCATTGATTGAGAGTTAGAGACGGGAAGGAATATTCTGTATCTTCACGGCTATATATTTTTAGCCGAAGACTGCTACTGTTGAAAAGAAAACCTAAAAGTTTTTTGTTACAGCTTCTTTAAAGCAGCTGCCTTTATCCTTAAATTAAGAGGATTAGATTAGCCAGCTATTCATTTAATTGAAAAACAAGCAAAATCTAGTTTTGCTTAAGGAAGAACGGACTGAATTATCCTATTTGGTATATGAGTTCCCTTTCTTCTCTAGAGAGTTGTTAATGTTGTCCTAATTCTCTTGTGCACCAGTTTACTACTCCTTGGCAGCCAGTGCCCCAAATAGGTCCTGAGGATATGGGGTAGGTGTATCGAAGGAGAAACTCTTTAGCTGTCTTTGGTCTTTCCAAGTGATATTTCACACTGTAATGAAGTAAACCTGTATTTGCAGGTAAATACTAATCTTCAAGATATATCTTCTGAATAGGGTGGCCCATTTCATGATGATCCACTAAAAGACAGTTAAATAACTATTTTTTAAAGGTTTAAACAGCCATCTGCTCAGCCGGGCATGGTGGAGCACACCTGTAATCCTAGCGCTTGGGAAGCTGAGGCAGGAGGATCATTGGGAGTTTGAGACCAGTCTGGGCTACAAAGTAAGCTCAAAGCTAGCCTAAGCTGTGTAGTGAGTCCCTGTCTCCAAAACAAACAAACAACAACAAAAAAACCCAGCCATCTGACGAGTTTATCTAAGTTGCATAAAAGAACACAAGTTCTAGTTCATGGGTTACCAGATGGTAGATTCTTACTATAAAACAGTCCTTCATTAGTTAATAGGAAGTTTACCTCTGTCAACGTCAGGCATTCTAATTGTCTTTGGGACACTTTGGGGAATTTTTTCTTACTAATGGTAACACTTCATTAACTCCTCAGAAAACTAAAACTAGAAATTCTGTTTGGCCCAGCTATTGCCTTTCTAGGTATCTTCCTGAAAGAATTAAAAACATCATATTACAGTGATCCATGCATACCCATGTTTATAGCAGCACAATTAATAATAGCTAAATCTTGGAAGCAGCCTGTGTCTCCATCAGCAGATGAGTAGGTAGAGAGATAAGGGCCACCACTGTCTCCACAGTCTTCCCTTCGGCTCTGGGAAAGCAGTGTCATCCCCTTGTCCTTCATCGCCAAGGAGGGGAAGCCGGGGAGGTTGTGGTAGTTTATCATTGACTTTGCCATCTCATCTCTCATTGTGAGGAGTCCCCACACAAATTAAGGAGTCTACTGAAAAGAAATTAATGTACACCACTCCACCAGAGCTCAGAAGAACTCATATTTTCAGGGCAGAAGCATATCTGCCAGCCTAATTGAGCTTGAAAGTAGTATGCTTGATATCAAGACTCTTACAAGATGGTTGTGGTCTTGTATTAAATGCCTATTCTTAAATTGTTACCCATTTCAAGTTGAAGCCTGTTTCTTTTGTTAATGTTCATATATGCTCACAACTATACAAAAGGGCATTTTATAATCATTTGGTATAACTGGCTCTTTTCCAGTCACTGAAAGGAAGCAACATCGAAAAGGAGGTGCTTTCCTTTTTTCTTTGGTACCAGGAATTGAGCTCATGACCTTGCATTTGCCAGGCAGGCACTGTACCACCGAGCTATATCCACAGCCCCTCTTATTTAAAAATTAGTTTATTTTTCAATAAGTAAGTTCAAAAGACTAACTTTTAAAACATTTAGTTACAGTGGACCCCGGATTTATGAACTCAATTTTATTCCCGAGGGCTGGTTGTAACTCAGGTTGTCAAAGGAAGGCTCAAGCTCCCCTACTCAGCCTTCAAAGTCTGCCCCCTGCACACAGTCAGATCTTAGTGCTCCTAGAGAGACACTGGCCCAGGATTTTTTCATTAATCTCATGCAGGAAAAGATGTTGTAATGTTCCTTCCAGATACTTTAAGGGTTAAATCTGTGTCTGAGACCATCTGGAAACACAAGTGGTCAGTATTCGGGCTATAACTCAAGACTTCATCATACGTTAAAACTAAAAGTTCAGTCATAACCCAGGGTGTTCATATGTCAGGCTGGTGTAGATGTTCAAAATTTAAGTAATAAAATATATGAAGAAAATGGTAGATAATCAGTACATCCTGAATCCTTGACAGTAGTTTAAAAAATTCTTGGATAAAGTCATTCAGGACTTGAGTATATCAGGGATCATGGCCCAGGTCATCCACCAGTGTGTGATATAAAATTTTGAATTAATTTATAAACTCAGTGAATTTAATGCATCTGAATATGATAGCAGTCTGCACCTTCTTGCACAGGAGACCTCTGTTCAGAGGAGAAAAGGAGGAGAAGTGTATTGGGCAGCTTCTTTTCAAGGAACTTTCTTGATAGATAAGGCATGATATTAAGAATGTTAGCATGTGTCTCCCTGTGCCTCCTTCAGTTAATATTTACTGAATATATACTGTGCCTGGCCGCTAAGTCCTGTCAGATTCCAAGTCACGTTAGAATATTGCTTTTGAAGCTGCTAGTGGGTATAGTCACCTTCTAGAGTGGTTTGTAGCAAGTAGTAAGACTCTAAAACTTTATAAATTCCCTGTTAAGACTGATCCTAAGAAATTGTGTTGTGAAAATAGTTCCTGTGTGTAACAGGTATAGAAATGGACAAAGTACAAATGCATAAAGAAAACTAGAGATGGAGCTTGTAAACAGGAAGAATTAAATACCTAACTTACTTCAAAGAAACAAAGCTAGAAGTTGCATCTGTTAATAAGTGATTGTGGTATAGAAAACCAAGCTTGGCCTCTTTGCTAGTTGGAAATTTTTGCAGAACAAAATAACTTGATACACTATTACACTGAGAAGAACTTTTTTTGTCTCTAAAGTGAGTCATGCAGAAAGCAGATAAAAAGGTGAGAGATCTGTTGATCTAAAGAACAGAAAGAGGCATGTGGACCTTCTCTGAGTCCGGGGGTGACAGAAAAAATTAATTTGGCTGGAGAGATTTAGGAGACTTAGCCAAGTTACTAGAATAGTAATTTTACAATCTCCAGAAGAAACAAAATAGCAAGATACACACACTTAAGGCCTCTACAGAGAGGACCCTCCCAGGACCTATTTATCTGAAGCAAGAACCGTGTTCTGTATCTCCCCTCTGGTCTAACTGCCATCCTTTGTGTTTGTTGATGCTGAGTTGCCACTGACGAGCAGAAGTAGGAAAGTGGGAATATAGAAGAAAGCATTGAACTGTTCATGTCAGCGTTTTGGTCAGTTACTTTCCTCGTGTTACCGTAGGAACACAAAGTGCTGCTGACTGGAACCCCGCTGCAGAACACTGTGGAAGAGCTGTTTAGCTTGCTTCATTTCTTGGAACCAAGTCGCTTCCCTTCAGAAACCACCTTTATGCAAGAATTTGGTGATCTAAAAACAGAAGAGCAGGTACTTGTCACCTCTGCCCTTATTGCCTCTCCTCTATCTCAGTCAGAAAGTTGAAGGTAAACTCATGGAGTGGGAAGGCATTGGTACTTAAGTATTTTAAGGGGTAAATTATATTGCAGTTTTTTTTTAAATTATAGACAGAGCTTTATGTATCTTGCCCTTGCACTTTTCAAGTCATCATTATGAAGGTTCTTGCTTGTGTATCTGTTTGCCTTCACAAAGGGTTATTAAGTTTTATAACGAGATTACACACCCGTTGAGGTACTTTTCAGAGATTTCCGCACTAATCAAGGCGGTGACTTTGCTGCACAGCTTCCGGGTTAGAAGCAGAAGCCCCTGAAGTCCTCAGAGCTATTTTCTCACTGCAGTTTTGAGTTTTGCTTCTTATTTCTAACCATATGCACTTGGCTGTGTTAATTCTTCAGGCCAGGTATAGGTACTTAGAATTGGGAGACATAACAAGCCCACAGTATTTCCAGGACAAATGAAACGTTTTGTGTGAAAAGTGCTTGGTGACCTTATACCTGTAAAAGTTACATGAGTGTGAGTTACTCTTTTTCTTATGCCATGTTCAAAATAAACATAAAGATAGGCTTGAAATCTCGGTGGTCCTCATGTGCCCTCCCTGCAATATGCTATCTATAACACGTTGGCTAAGTTCAGTGTGAAGTCTGTTGTGTTTTGCTTTTTCTAAAATAAAAAGTCTACGTGTGCTGTATCCTACTGCCCACCAACTGGAGAATACTGGGGAGAGGCGTCTCTGCTTGCTTGTTGGTGTGGCAACAAGATAACTCCTGGCTCACTCCTTATTCTTTAGCTCTTTCTACAAAGGCACAGAACAGAAGAATAGAATTCAAGGCATTGGTTCTACCACCGTCCTCATCATCCTGTGGCTTAAGACAAACAGGAAAGCTAAACAAATGAATGTGTTTTTTCTGCTATGTACTTTTGAAGGCCTTCGGCTGTTTTAAGACTCCTGGCTAAGTAAAATAATGTATTTGACATAGGATCACCCAACCCTCCTACACTGAAAGATTATCTCCTTTATATTCTTACCAGGCTTTGAAAAATGAAAATGGTTAATGATAAGTGATCCTATGTTTTCACGTGCAAGTAAATCATGATACCCGTATTTACCTAAGGTCCTTTTTTAGGTGCAAAAACTTCAGGCTATTCTAAAGCCAATGATGTTGAGACGACTGAAAGAGGATGTAGAAAAGAACTTGGCCCCCAAAGAAGAAACTATTATTGAAGTTGAGCTAACAAACATTCAGAAGAAATATTACCGGGCCATCCTTGAGAAGAATTTTACATTTCTTTCCAAAGGTGGTGGACAAGCTAATGTACCTAACCTTTTAAACACTATGATGGAGTTACGGAAGTGCTGCAATCACCCGTACCTAATCAATGGTAAGCCTGCCCACTTGGGAACTTGTTTGAATGACAGAAGCTCTAAAGAGCTCCTTATGCCTTTGACTGAGGGTTGTACGGTGTGTGGTTATTCCTGCCCCATACACCCATGTGGATTTCTCCAGCTTCCATTTCTCTGTGATGCTTCCTCCTGTGGCTTTGAAAACAAGTGACCGGTGCTTCTGTGATCCCAGAAGCTTGATCTCACCTTTACTATCTCTTGCCTCCCTCACTTGAAAAGAGGCATTTGTGGTCCAAGCTTGGAAGACTTCTGAAGTGCCAGCAGTGAAAGATAGATTCCACTTGAGTGGTGGTGGGGGGTGTATACATCAGTCATTAGAATCAAAGGGCGAAGCTCTGGCACGGTTAGCCGCTCTCTCCACTGTCTCAAAACCTAGGTGTGGGAATGTCTTCACGGTCCTCACTGTCTGGAGGCCTTTAGCACCTAGTCCCTAAGAATGAGAGATGATCTTAAAGCTTTGACTGTATGTGTCCCTCTGGAGAATTTATAGTCCTCCCATTTTTCTTCACCAAATCCATAATGTTCCATGGCTGATGTGGGTTAAACCTCTCTTGGTGTACTTCCAGAAGTTGTCATGGCCGTAGGAGCATGCACCTCAAGAAACTTGCTGTGCGTTGAGAGATTCAGACAAGGAAAGCCTTAGGGGATATCATTTGAAACAAACATGCAAGGATATAAAGTGTTTTGTAGGCAGGACAGACAGAGAAAAGATGTCAAAGCTGAAGTCACAACACAAGCAAGGAGAAGGAAGCAGAACAAAGAGGAACTTGCCCAAAGGATAAGGCACATATGCCAAATAATGGGACTGTGTGTCTTATGCATGCTATACATGCTAGGGCTGTGCTATGAAGGCCGTGGTGCCGATGCAGGGGACATTGGTTGTAGTTTATAGGTGACAGAGAGCCATAGCTAGTGTTTGAGCTGAGCAGTGATTAGAAATATGACTGAGGCTGATGGATCAGGCAGTGTTACAAGAAATGTGACAGGAGGGAAAGACAGAAGCAGAAAGGACAGCTAAGGCTACAGCTGTGGTCTCGGCAGGAGTCAATGCAGATTAAAGAAAGGTGGTGGCAGACTAGTTTTAGGGTACTTGTTCACAGTTTTAGTTGTCCATTGTCTCAGCTACTTTCTTGTTGCTTACACAAAATACCTGGTACTCAAAGGTAAAGGAGGAAAGATCTAGAGGTTTCATTGTCAACTGGCTCCAAGGTGGGGCAGCGTGGCAGAGAAGAAACAGTCCATGGCGTGGCATACAGGAAGCAGCAGAGCAGCAAGTAGTGAACCTTTTATCTTATCCGGGTTGTAAACCTTTTGGGAGGTGCTTCCTACACCCAGGGTGGGGCTTCTATCTTTGGTAAATCCACTCAGCCCTACCCAATACTATGCTAATTCCAGTCAGTGGACTAACTTAGTACCACACACACCCTAGATCCAGCCAGCTCAGAAAAGGCTCACCAGTGAGTGCCTGAAGCTTTGGGTGGACGTGTAGGTACGAGCCATAATACCCAGCAGTGCAGTTCTTTTCCAGGGAAAAAGGAGCAAAGCTTAGTTTTATCTTCCTCACAGGTCCAAGGACAGTTGATTGAAAGAGTTCTAATCTTTCTCCTTTTCACAACTTGCATACCCAGCAGCCACAGTAGATCAAGAACAAAACATGGTCCATGTATGGAAGATGGGCTCAGAGACAACCTGAGACCATTGCTCTAGTGTGACATCAGTGAGTTGTTCTTTAAGGCTTTAGCTTTTTTTTTTTTTAAAGAAAGTGTCATGTATGATAATTATGTTTAATATGCTAACTTCCTGAGCACAGCGTTTTAAGAGGTTGTAAGATTCTTACAATGGATGTCATACCAGCCTGTCGGTGAGTTGGGCCTTAGGCTAAACAGTGCTAGGAGTAGGGGCTTATGTGTGCACACACCCCTTTTCCATTTGATTGCTGGTGAAAAGAAGATAAATAATAATAGCCTCTAAGAGGAAAAAAGAGACAAAGGGAAAAGCCTGAATACTGCCAGGAGGTAGCTGGTAAAAGGAGAGGTCTCCGCAGAGGCATTTAGATAGCTGCCACCCCCTAACCCTCGCTCACACCCCTACCCTCCAGCTATCAGGTTCATCCTGTTTGGGTACATGTTAATTGTGTGCGCTGAGCATTGCTGAGTTTTGTTTTTAACTCCAAAACAAAAGCGATAGGTCTCTTCCTTGCTCGATTGTTCTCCAGGGTCAGCCTACATAGATCATTTGTTCCTCAGGAGCCTCTTAGGGCTCCCTGAAGTTTAGTGTGGGTGGCATCTGTTCTGGTTGATTACACCTTGAGGTCAGCTCTTTTGCCTTTGTAACAAGCTAAGAAGCCTATGTTAAACAGGTGTCCTACCTTTTCTCAGGGAAATTGTAGTTTAAAAAAAAAAAAAAGAAAGAAACATTAAGCATACAGCTGCCCAGATAACATCCACACATGTGTGTCACAGAGGTTGTTTCAGGGCCAGTACTGTGGCATTCCTAGCCATGATCTAGAGATAGCATTCTGTTATGGAGCCATCTCTAAACATGATTATTAAATTTAAAGAAAGTCTTAAAATTTAGAGATTATATAGAAATCTAGATTGGTTGTGGCAGAGGAAAGTTGCCTGTCCCAAGCAAACTTGAGTTCCACAGAGCACAGCCTTTCTACAGCCTTAAAAAATAGAAGCAACTGTGTACATTAAGTTGGAAGTGGTAACAGAAGCATATTGGGGGGGAATATGGAACTCATTTTAGAATACTAAGTATACAAATTAGAACTAATTTCAATATGATTTAATGCTTTTAAGTGTTTAGAACATTGTTTGGCACACTACAAGCATTTGGTAGTAAGTATTGGTAATTGTTTTTCTTGCTAAAAGTTAAAAAGGTAACTGGGTCACATAAATGGGATTACTGATACTGACCCAAACTTTATTTGAATGGAATTTCCAATTTTAGGTTTCCTAATGTAAAGGTAAGAATAGTGGTGAAAGCATACGAATTTCTGTGATGGGTAGGGCCATGAGTCACGGGTTATTACTGCTGGAGGCAGAAAGAAAGTAGAAAATAGTGGGCAAAAAGAAAATGAAAATAAGGCTTCCTTGATGCGATAAGCATTAGTGAAAAAGTGGTAGCTTTTTTTGTGGTGATCTTTAAGAACAGAAAATTTCCTTCCTCATTCGTGAGTAATCTGGCTGGATGACATTATAGTCCCTGCCCTTGCAGTCATTACCCTGACGGTGACCATCTCCAAACACAAACGCGCAGTATGGAAGGAAGTACACCTGTGCTTCGCATTGCCTTTGATGCACATGCTAAATAAAATCTACACCTCACTTAAGACAATAGAGTATTTTGGTTTATCGTACTATATTTCCATTTAGTTTTTTGATTCCTGTTTACAAATCTAAGGTTAAATCTTTAATTGGCAATTTTGAAAATTTGATTGTGATATCAGAACATAGAAATTGTCTTCCTTCCCCTGTACCTTTCCGACCTTCTTTCCTTAAAGGTTTCTATAATAATGTTCAAAGAATAATAAAGGAAATATGTTTATTGATAGTATTTCTAAGTGAAGTATTAGTGGAAACTGGCTACTGCTTGAAGAGCCTTAACTCATTACAAAGAACTGAACTGATCTGTTCATAAAGAAAAAATGCTTTTTTATCATTCTTCATGAGAAATTATTGATAGTGTTGAAAGGGCAGAAGAGTTATTTTTCTCATCTGAATAAAAATTTTTAAATGAGTTTTAAATTTTTCTGTTAATTTGACTGAATTGTTTCTATTTTCAAAATTTTTGTACTAAAATAATTCAGGCATGTCAGATATTTGTGAGAATGATTATCTCATTTTGAAAAAAAACGTTCTTGTTGTTTGTTTGTTTGTTTGAGACAGGGTCTTGCAATGTAGTTCAGAGTGGCCTTAAACTCACTGTGTAGCCCAGGCTGGCCTTAAACTCATGGCAGTCTTCCTGCCTCAGCTTCCCAAGTGCTAGGATTACAGACATGTGCCATCATACCCAGCCTCATGGATTATTAATTTGTTTTTAATATAATACATTATATTTTATTTAGATTATATATTATAATCTTTACATGGGCAAAAGTAAGTACCTACATATCTAAGTGTAAAACCTTTCATTTCTGAATTGTAAGGAGTGTTACAACATGTCATGCAAAAGAACAAACTTTTAAAAAGATCTAATGTAATTTATGGACTTAAATTTACTTTGCTTCAGGGTTTTTTCCTGAATCTAGAACCTGAGTTTCTAAATTTTATATTTGGAAAACCAGCATTCAACTTGATTCAAGATCATTCTTGCTAATGTTCTTAAGTAGCATTTTGTTCTTTACTTTTTTCTAATAAAACCTTAGTTTTTAAAACACATACAGAAACATTCTGAATATTAGCTTTTCATTAATGTGGAAGAGGGAGTGAGGGTGAAATAACTGAACCTTAGTTCCTCTTCACATACAGGTAATGTGCTTTGTGTAAGGCTTAGTGCTTAGTAAGGACATTAAGTGATTTTAATCTGTTCTCAGTGAATTCTTTGTTGATTTCTAATTAACAACTGTATTTCTGTGTATGAGCATGTCTTAAGTTCTACAAGCACTTTTAAAATGAAAATTGACTTGTTCTGCTATATCTTGTGCTTCTTATAGCAGTACCATCTGAGCATCTGTGGTGGCCTGTCTAACCTAACCTTTAAAACTCTCTCAAGGCTTAAGCATCCTGGTGATGTGTATCACTAGTTCACGTATTTAAGCCAGTGGTAGTAAGTTTAAAGTTTCTGGCCCATTTTAAGGCTGAGAAATAGTCTCATTAGTTGTGTGAGTTTGTTTTTGAAGAACTCCAGGGTGAGAGAGAGACCTGAGCACAGGGACCATGGCCTGATTACCCTGAGGTAGAGGTATCCAGGCCAGTGCTACAGAATTCTAGTAAAGCCACTTGAGAGTGGAAGGAAGCTTCGCCTGCTACTTTCTGAATAAGGGTGCGTGTGGCGTTAGGAGAGGAAGCAGTGGTCTTTCCTTCATTCCTGAGGAACGTGTCATTTTCTTGGTTCATCTCTAATAGCCCAAGTCTTTGAACAAACAAAAATCCATGTGGAGCTATGAGAAAAGGAGAGTTAAGGTTGGTAGAAGTCTTGTGCTAAACATGTAGAGAGTTGTTTGGTTTTGTTTTTAGCTTTCAGGTTCAGATAATTCAAGATGGAATTTTTGTATTTTAGGAAATTATCAGGTAGTATTGAATGTAGAGGAAGATTTGGAGATTGCAATATTCTCAGGTTCACCACAAAAATCCCTAGTTTATCCAGAAAATAAACTTCTCTTTTTGCACTTCTTTGGGTGATTCTTTTTTAGTTGGTACCAGGAATTGAACCCACGGCCTCATGCTTACCAGACAGGCGCTGGGGCACTGAGCTACATGCCTGGCCGCATTTTGATGATATTAATATGCAATTATAAATTCAAATTACAGCCCTTGCACTTTGATTTTAGGACTCTGTTCCTTTGTGTCTTAGTTTTAGAACAGATTTTGTTGTTTGTGTTTGTATTCAGCTTGTAAATAGTTCTTCATTTCTTTAGCAATTTAGGTTCCAAATTTTCTGTAGGTATCTGGCCCTTGGCTTGTTTCTGCCACTTCTGGCTTGACAGTCTGTTGTTGAAATTCAGTTTTTACAGGCAGCAAACATTTGTTTGTTGGAAAATGTGGCTTTCCCCCTAAATGCTTCGATGTGTTATGCTTTACAACCTTGATCCCTTTTATATACAACCACGATTTTGCATAGACCCAACTTTGAGTAAGTAGATGGATTCTTATTTATAAAAAAGAGTATAGTGTTCTGGTTCCGACAGTTTGTGGTGGGTTTTGAAAGCAGATTCATTGTTTTTAGTAATAAAAACCCTTTACAGTATTCACATTATGCTGTCCAATCTCTGCAGGTGCTGAAGAGAAAATTTTGGAAGAGTTTAAAGAAACACACAATGCAGAGTCTCCAGATTTTCAGCTCCAGGCAATGATCCAGGCTGCTGGCAAGCTAGTGCTGATTGACAAGCTGCTGCCAAAACTGAAGGCTGGTGGCCACAGGGTGCTTATCTTTTCCCAGATGGTGCGCTGCTTGGACATACTGGAAGACTACCTCATTCAAAGACGGTGAGGCCACTCTACCGGGATAATGAGAAGGAAAGAAAGAAGTCACCCTCTGTGGGCTCCAAGGAGTTCACCCAGAGATGACATTTATGATATTGGAGTGGGAAAAAGTGTATCAGATCTCCTTTTAAAAACTAGTTGTATGTGAAATTATTTTATATGATGGCTACAGGAGGGCACTGCATACTTTTATGAGCAATTCTCCCCTCTTTCATTTGACTAGGGAAGAATAGTTTGTACCAAAAAAATGAAATTGTTATCTTACTGTTTAGAAGGGTTGGCTATTTTTAGAGTATAGCCACCGCACTGAATAAGAAGTAAAATAAAAGGTGATCTTTTGAGTATTCAGCCAATTGTATGAAGAAACTCTCCTTGGAAAGTATTTATTTTAAATCATCGTTCTGTTGGTGTCTCCATGTTATAATACTTTAAAAAGGGACAGGTATATTCTAGCTGCTGTCAGGAATCTTTGTTGCTACGAATATCTTCTAGGTACCCATATGAAAGGATTGATGGCCGAGTAAGAGGCAACCTCCGCCAGGCAGCTATTGACAGATTCTCCAAGCCTGATTCTGATAGGTTCGTTTTCCTCCTGTGTACAAGGGCAGGAGGTTTAGGCATTAATCTCACTGCTGCTGATACCTGCATCATCTTTGATTCAGACTGGAATCCCCAAAATGACCTCCAGGTAAACACATAAGGAAATCTTCCTGATTACTTTCTTCAAAACAAAGTCAATATACTGTGACAGAGAATCCCAGTCAAACCAAAAACTTAAAGTTGTGTCACTGCTTAGGTGGTATCTCATGACTTAGCAAGTCAATTGACTAATAGTTGATTAATATGAGAAGCAGTTTTGTAGTATTTTAATCCTCTTCTAAACTGCACCTCTGACTTTTGGACATATCCTCTCATTACTGATAAATGAGTCTTTGGTCGCCTTTACCTGTGGTAATAAAATTATATAAATTGAGTGGTGTAAGCAGTAAACATGTATTTTTTATGATTCTAGGGGTTGGAACTCTGAGATCAGGGTACCAGAGTGGTTGGGTTCTTGCCTGATGCAGATGGCTGTCTTCCTGCAGAGTCCTCACCGGGCCAAAAGACGAGTTCACTCTCGGGCCTTTGTTTATAGGAGTTCTAATCTCATTCAGGAAGATGCTACCCTCTGATCCACTATGGCCCCGCCTCCAAAACCCCACCATCACACTGGCATCAAAGTTTCAATATAGAAATCTTGGGAGAACACGGAGTTTCTGTCCACTGCAGTAGCCATTAATTTTATTTTATTTTTTTATTCGAGGCTCAGGCTAGATGTCATAGAATTGGACAGAGCAAATCTGTGAAAATCTACAGGCTGATTACAAGAAACTCCTATGAAAGAGAAATGTTTGACAAGGCTAGTTTGAAGCTCGGGCTGGATAAAGCTGTACTGCAGTCTATGAGTGGAAGAGAAAATGCTACCAATGGGGTAAAATAATACTGGAGACCATTCATTCGCCTGACTCCTTCCTTTATTTAGCTAATATACTAAGAAACTGTTCAGCATCTGATTTTTTAATTCAATATTTTGAGCATGTTTTGTAACATTTTCCTCCGAATTCTAAATTATTTTAAATATTTCTCTAAATCAGGTACAACAGCTTTCCAAGAAAGAAATAGAGGATCTTCTCCGAAAGGGGGCTTATGGTGCGCTCATGGATGAGGAGGATGAAGGGTCTAAGTTTTGCGAGGAGGATATTGACCAGATTCTTCTACGGCGCACTCACACCATTACCATTGAGTCTGAAGGAAAAGGTTCCACATTTGCTAAGGTGCGGACCCATCTGGAGAGTGTAGGGTTTCTAAGGCAGCAAGGTGAAGCGCCTGTGCGAGCACCTGGGGAGTACTCCCAGAGTGAACGTCTGAGTGAACTAATTATTAACTCCCTGCAAGGCTCCTGGCACAGAAAATGTTATTTGTCCTTAGCGTTCTTTTCTGTGTTTATGGCACCGGTGATATTTTTGCCCGTGACCTAGAGCCCATCCTCCACTTCTCAGGTTCAGCTCCAACACCGTCCTCCTTTCCTCAGTCTTGATTTCTGAAACAGCCTGTAAGATTAGTCTAGTCATGTGTACCTTTAAGTCAGTCACCTGTTTTCCACTCTCGCTAAAAACTTATCTTCGTAGCTAAAATCACACCAGCATAAACTTCTCCAGCTGTTTCCACTCCCCCCCACACACTTAGTTTTCAGCCTCAAGCTTGCAGACCCCATCTCCGTGTTAGAACCACTCTGGCACAGACTCGCTGCGAGAGCTCCTTCAGAGGCTTCACCTGCATTCTGTCCCAGCCACCCTCACTGTGGTTCACTCCGCTTCTAAAATTTTTAACAGCTTTTTTGAAATGTAATTTAGTCACCATAAAACTTGACTATTTTAAGTGTGTAGTTCACTGTCTTTACCATATTACTGACTTGTACAACCCTCAGCACCATCTAGATTTAGAATATTTCTGTCACCCTAGAAAGATCTTTGTGTTCATTGGCAGTCAGTCCCTACCACTCTTCCTCTGTTCTTTTCACCTCAGTCCCTAGAAACCATTACAGTATTATACTTTCTTTCATTCTAGATTTGCCAACTCTGGACATGTTATATAAACAGATTCATGTACTGTGTGGCCTTTTTGTGTCTGGTGGTATTCACTAGCCTAATATTTTGAGGCTCATCTATCATGTAGTATATATCAGTAATCTCTTCCCTTTTATTGCTGGACAATACAGTAAGTCCCAGACTTATGAACACTTGAGTTGCAGACTTTCACAGATACAAACAGACCTCGAGTTACAAACATTCATAGGTGTGAACAAAACACAAAAGTAGCTCACATGGCTACCAGTAAAAATAGCTTATTTATAGTGTGTGTGTGTGTGTGTGTGTGTGTGTGTGTGTGTGGTTGGTTGGTTTTTTTTATACTTCATCGCATATTTGTTTCAAAAGTGTACTTCCAAACGTTCTCCTGGACCCAAACTCATCTGTGAGTCAGGGGCTTACTATATTCCATTGTGTGGGTGTGCCACATTTATCAGCTGATAATGCAGATTTGGATTATTTACCCATTTACTAGTTGGTAGTGAAATTTGGACTGTTTCTCCTTTGTATATATTATGAATAAGGCTGCTGTAAACATTTGTATGCTAGTCTTTATGTGGCTGTGCATTTCTCATTTCTCCTGGGCACATCCCAGGAGTTGAATGGCCATGTCACATGTAACTTGATATCTAGCCACCCTCCCTCCCTTCTTTTTTCTCTGTGTAGTGCTAGTTTGAACCCACAGCATTGCACATGCTGGACAAGTGCTTTACCACGGAGCTACATCCCTAGTTATTGATGTTTAACTCTTTAAGGAATTAGCAGGCTATTTTCTAAAGTGACTAGGCCTTGTTCCCTTCCCACCAACACTGTACTTGACTTGCATTTTCTCCGTGTACTCACTGTTACTTTTTATTACCTGACTTTTTAATGTAGCCATCTGGCGGATGTGGAGTGGGATCTTCCTTTGCATTTTATTTGCGTTTCATTGATGATACTGATCAGCTTTACATGTGTTTGTTGACCAGATATATGTCATCTTTGGAGAAATGTCTGTTCAAACTTTTTGTTCATTTTTTGTTATTAGTCTTTTATTATTGAGTTTCAAGAGTTCTTTATATATTCTGAACAAAAGTTCTATATCAGATAATATAATAGCAGATATTTTGTTCTACTGTCTTAATGCTATATACTTTTAGCAAAGTCCAGTTTCCCAAATTCTCTTGTGTCACTGAACTTTTAGTGTGCTTCACCCCAGGTCACCAAGATTTACTTCTGTGTTTTTTCTATGAACTTTATAATTTTTGCTCTTACATTTAGTCCTGTGCTAGTTGATTTGTGTGGTATGAAGTAGAGGTCCAGCTCCTCTTTGGTCATGTGGCTGTCCTGTCATCTCAGGTGCATTAGTCTACGAAAACTCTTCCCCAGGCTGTATGACACAACACCTACTCACCATCTTTCAGATTCTTTTCCCTAGTCCTTTTAGGCAGTGTAAATGTCATCACCCCTGTTCCTCTGGTCCTTAACATACAAACATACACACACACCTGTCCACCTAAGTAACACTATTCAGTTGCCAGAAATAGAGTTTTTCCTGGCCTCTTCTACCTCATTAATACTTGATATCTGCCCAGAGTCTATATCCATGAATTTTGACTTTCAAAGAATGTCTTTTTGATATACTTGGTGGTGCATGCCTTGTAATCCCAACACTCCAGAGGCTGAGGCAGGAGAAGTATTGCAAATTCAAGGCCAGCCCAGGCTACACAGTTAGTTCAAGGCCAGCTGGAACCACATGGTGAACGCTTGTCTCAAAAAAAAAAAGGTAAATCAAAACAGAACAAGAAGTCTATCTAGACAGTCTCCCTTTTTTCCCGTGTCTATCTTCAATCTTTGTTTTCTCCCCAAACCACTAGGGTGACCTAAGCTATGCTCCGTGCTCTAAGAGAGTGGTGTGATCTAACATGTAACTATGGGTGTGATTATGTCCATCTTCAGAATACTCCAATTTACATGTAGCTTATGCTCCCCTTAAGACAGAGTTTAAACTAGTAACAGCATACACAAGGCCCAGGTTGAGTTGGGCCTCAGTCACAACTTTGGCTGGTGTTCTCTGAGCATCTTCATTTCCTTTTCTGTATTCTGTGCCTTTACAGGTGCTCTGCCACAAACATTCCCAAATGCTTTCCTGTTTTATGAGTGTTTTAAAATATATTCCTAGGGCTGGGGATATAGCTCAGTGGAATAAGTGCTTGCCTAGCAAGCGCAGGGTCCTGAGTTCGATCCCTAGTACCACAAAAAAATAAATAAATAAATAAATAATAAAATATATTCCTAGTGTTACTTAGAGGAGAGCCTTCCTTTCAAGTTTCCAGTAGCGCCCTATCTGGAGTGGTTTAGAGGACCTCTTCTGTGTGTTACTTGTTCCTGTACTTGCCTCCATTCCCCATCGTTTATCATGGTACCTGCCGTGTGTGCCTTTGTTTCCTGTTCAGCCCGAAGGACAGTCTTTCATCCCAGTCCCATCCACTGCAGCATCTGACACTAGTGAAGGAGTGCACCCACCCATAACTGAGGGAGTGAACGAAACCAGTGTGCTTTGCATTCTGATTCTGAGAAACGTATCTTAAAGTAATGCATGTTTTTTCCCTTCTAGGCTAGTTTTGTTGCATCTGGAAATAGGACAGATATTTCCTTGGATGATCCAAATTTCTGGCAAAAGTGGGCTAAAAAGGCTGAATTGGATATTGATGCTTTAAATGGGAGGGTGAGTGAGAATCTCCATTAAGACCTCTATCTGATCTAACCCAAGGGTCACTCTTTCTGTAGTTGTAAGTGTATCCACTCTTTCGTCAGAACAACCTGGTTATTGATACTCCACGAGTGAGAAAGCAGACCAGGCTGTACAGTGCGGTGAAGGAGGATGAGCTGATGGAGTTTTCAGACTTAGAAAGTGACTCTGAAGAAAAGCCTTGTGCAAAGCCACGGCGACCCCAGGATAAGTCACAAGGCTACGCCCGGAGTGAGTGTTTCAGAGTAGAGAAGAATCTGCTCGTCTATGGGTAAGGGACTCACTACATAAAGTGAATTTTACCCTCACAGTAGTTAGAATTCCCAGTTGTTACAGAAACACTGTATTTGTATTTAGGTCTGTGTGACATGTCTCAGTGCAGTCAAATGAGTGCCTCTGCAGTAACTTTCTGTAGCATGAGGGCCATGTGGTTCAAGTGTCACACGGTGTTCAGGTCCTGCCAGATGCGGGGAGGCCACTGGAAACTAGGGGCGTGGGTTTGTAGACATAATAAATATGGCATGTCCATATTTATGAATAATAAATATGGTATTAATAAATAATGGCATGTCCATATTTACATGTGGATTATTAATAATGCATGACAGAATCTAAAATCACAAACTTTCCATTTCACCTTTTATAAACTTTATGAATATAATGATCTTTTAATATTTTTCTGTTATAAAAAATTGTCCAGAGCAGTAATCTCTCTTCTGAAACCCCTATTACACATTTGAAAGCCCAAGTGCTCATGTGAACTTGGCGAATATGTTGTATTTCTCTTGCTGGACAGCAGGTTCCTGAAAGGGTGGATGTACATCTAGTCCATTTCCCGCCTGCGTGAGGCAGAGGCTTCCCCCTTCAGCCCTCTGCTAGCTGCACGTGCTTCCTTGTTGCCACCTTGCGATCAGTATGGAGGGTGTTGTGGGAAATCTGAGGACGGGAATGTATTCATTGTTCTGATGCTGAGGATGCCCAGGGCATATTTATTGTCTGCCAGCCTCAGCCCTCAGTTGTCATTGTACATAGAACACTTACGGTATCCCAGGTACTGGGCACTGCGCTAGGGGCCTTTCAGCCACCGGGGGTACAGCTGCACATAAAATAGCATAATAGCTCACGGGATGCTCCAGGTGAGCAAGCAGAAATGGCAGTGCGCTGTGACGCCATGGCTGAGCAGCCCTCTGCTAGTGGGGCATAGAAGCCAGTACCGTACCTGTAAGACACGGCTCGCCTGTTGCTCCCTCACTTCTAGTGCTAGATGGAGGAAAGGAAAACAAAGATATTCCACAGAAAGTGGCGTGCACATTTGTGACTAGATGGACATCGTGAACGGCAAGGGGAAGCGGGAGTGTGGGAACTTGCATACAGAGAAGAGAGTGCAATAAGCTCAGAGGCGTAGAGGTGAGGGCCAGCCTTGTGGTTGGAGGAACTGCAGGAAATTTATAAAAACCAGAGAGGACCTGAAAGTAGCAAGAGAGAGAAGGTGCTCTCCTTTCTGCAGTGGAGGCTGAGTCTCGTATCC
>PVLD010010837.1:0-68591 GCA_004027595.1 Dinomys branickii | reverse complement strand
TTTTATCTTCTTGGCTCCCTCTCCTGTCTGCACTTTGCCCTGTGTTCCTGTAGCCCTGGCACAGAAAATGTCGTGCCCCAGCAGCTGCTCGCTAATGATGACTTGCTTCATGGGAAATGTTATCCCAGAAAAGAAATTGCTTTTTTCTTTTTTAAGAGTAAATTTGGTATGTAGTTCATAAAGAGCTGCACTATTTTCTAGCCTCTGGTGCAAAGCAAATAATTTAGAGAACTAAGTAATGAGTAGGAGTGTGATTGAAAATTGCCACCAGCAGTAAAGTCCACACACTACTTGCCCTTATTTAATTGGCTACTGTGCGTCATATCAAACACAGAAAACCCAACATAATTTACCTTCCTGATAACAATAAGCAGGTGAAGCTTTATTTGGTCCATGAGTGTAATTAAGCTTGATGGTAGCATGAGATATGAGGAAAAACCGGTCAAAATATAGAGGCTGTTGAGATGTCAGGCATGCTGTTTTCATTTACATTTTGTTTCTCAGATGATTATTAATTGTTAATATGCCTATGGTAGAGATTTATTCAGTTATCTCAAGATTAAAATTGTCACCATTTGTAATTCATTACAAACTAAGCTGCCCTGCTGTGCACTATCCAGTTTTCTTGAGGACATCTATCTGAGGAACTGTTAAATATTCAGTCCGCTCTGGTCTGTAGATGTGACTACAAATGTTGATTTTCAGTCACAGAACAGGGATGTGTTAAACGTTACAGATCATCAGAAATGTAGCCATTAGTGTTTATACCCTATGAAATTAGCTAACTGATCTCCTCTCACATGTTTTAGATCCAGTTTTACTAGCACTTTAACTTTGCCAGGACAATTTGTCTTCTACCTTCAGGGATCTATTAATTTATTCAATTCAACAAGGAAGGATTGAACACTTGTTTTAGGTCATGGTAGTGTATTTGGTGCCAGGAATAGGGTACAGCCTTGAACAATACAGGCACCGTCCTTACCTTGGTGAAGTTCACAATCTGTTTGGGGAGACAGAGGAGTAAACAAGTCCTTTTAAAACAGCAGGAGACTACAGTGGAGGAAGTCAGGCTAGGGGAGAGTATTAGCAGGCCATTCAAATGGACCTGAAAGGTCAGAAGTGATTTCTCAGGAAAGACCTGAAAGCTGAGTAGGGGATTGGTACTTGAGAGAGGGCAGAAAGAAAAATATTCCAGGCAGAGGAAAGAGAATGATGAAGAAAACCTGTGGAAAATTCTGGTTTCTATAAATTTTTATGGCTGGTGATAGAGTGGGTTGCAGTAGGGGTGAGTGGGATGAGGTGGAGAGTGAGGTTCAAGAGATGAACTCAGGGAGGAAAGGGGCAGGAAATAACGTTAAGGGGTGCATGGTTTATCCAGAAGGCGACAGTTGTAAGTTTAGTAGACCCACTTTGGCTGCATTGCGGCGAATGACTCAGAGGAAGATCAGACAGAAGGGAGAATAACTGTGATGATGCCTGAATTAAGGCAGTAGAGATGGAGAGAAGTAGACAGAGTTGGCAGATAGAAAGTAGGATTGATGTGACTTGCTGATTGGGAGTGAGTGTGGCAGAGGGAGCTGGAAAGATTAAGGTTAGTGTGGTCTTTGCAGGGGTGGGTGGCGCTGTCCTTCACTCTAGAGATTGCTGCTAGGAGGGACATGTTTGAGGCTAAGGGAAGTTCAGTTTTGTGCACATTAGGAATTAGCACATAGAAAGAGCAGTTGCATATAGGAGTACCCTCTGTTCCTCATCTGCAACATAGAATCTGAAGCTGCAGGAATGGAGGCTGGGAGAAGGCAGAACTGGATAGAGGGTTATAGGATGAACAGAGATACTCACACTGACGAAGGAGCACAGGGAGGGGACTGAGGGAACCCTAGAAGGGAGGACATTGGAGATTGTGACTGCAGTGCAGAGCAGGTGTTCAGTGGGTCACACTGCTGAGTGCTAAGTCACGTGCAGTGAAGTCGCCCAGGTTGAGCAGCACTGTTGGTGACGTTTTCCTGTGCAGTTTCAGTTGGAGCAGAGCCAGGCTGCCTCTGGGGGAGAATGTGTGGCTGAAGAGAAGTGGCGCCTGCGAGTGTGAAGAACAAGCTCCTTGCAGAAACTTGGATGAGACGGAGAGACTGGGGACTCTACCCTACCTATCAAGGGAATTGGGGAGTAAAAGAGGGTTTCACTTGTGTATTTGTCTTTGACAAAATCTTCTCCTTTTTAAGTGTACAACACTTGTGCTACTTTGAACGGGTCCCTTCTGTTGGGTTAATAATTTTCCTTAGTTATTGCAGGCTGATCAGGTCCACAATCTCCTGAACAAGTGTGTGGCAAAGGCTAAATAGAAAGGTGAATGGAATGATTTCAGCGCTTCAGGAGGAGCAAAGCCCTCTCACAGATTCGAGATTCTCTCAGGGCTAAGACCAAGACCTTCTCTGGGTGGCCCATATTTATTTAGTTATCAGAAGGGAGAATACTCAAGAAGGGTAGAACCACTCAAGGTCTTCTCCAAGTAAGGTATTAAATTAATCCACCCAGGAGTGAGATGCCTTGGAGACTACAATCTTTATCTAGTTGAGGGTGGATGCAGGTGTCCTTGTCTGTGATTTTTGTCTTATCCTTTGAGGCTTTGAGGCTTCATCCACAATTTTAGGCCTTCGTCTGAATTAGTGACTCACAGAGGCTCACTTACTGAGGGTCCTCAGCCCATCTCCAGGCAAGGAGCCTAGGCCTTGGACAGACTCACAAGTAAGCATGAAAAGCCAATTGGTTAATTTAAGTCCTACTCAGGGCTGCTTCATGGTGGTCTCCATCACCCTCCATTCTGAGACCACCGGAAATGATGTGCACCTACTCCTGCTGCCTTAAGTAGTGTAGCAGGGACCTCTGAATTGTTTAAAACCTTATGTCATATCTCCCTAAACTGATCACAGTCCCCACTTTCTCCACCAGTTGGTTTAAAGTGGGAAGACAAACTGGGCATGGTGGCCTTACCTGTAATCCTAGCACTCAGGAAGCTGAGACAGGATTGTTGCAAGATTGAGGTCAGCTACACAGAGAGTTCAAAGGCAGCCTGAGTTATATAGTGAAAAAAAACAGGTGATCAAAAAGAAGGTAGTGACATTTTCTTTGGTGCCAGACGTCTATCATCCTGTATCCTTGGAGTTTACATTGTTATGTGACTTGCATTCCAAAACCACCTTTGAAAATAAGGCAGGCATCTTTATTTCCCCTCCACTACAGAGAAAGTAACTGAAATTCAGGCTCGAGTGGCTTGCCCAGAACGACACTTTTGGTAGCGGTCCATAGAAGATTTTTTTTTTTTTTTTTTTGTCCATAGAAGATTAAGATGAGGTCTGACTCCAGATCTTGAGATCCAAAAAGTCACTGAAGGATTATAGATGGTGCCTATCTTTTCATTGTTATGTAGTAATATAAAACCTGAGCTTATAGTGTCTTTTAGTAGACTTAGAATAAGACTGAAGGTCATGAATTGATTTTGTTATTTTGTGTAAACCCCATAAATACTGATAGCCCTCCTTCCCTGCCATTAAGTAGGCTTTAGACAACGGAGGCAATTTATTTGAACATGCTTTCATTGTTAAGATATGTTTTAATTATCTATAGTAACATCTAATTTAAAAGTAGTTTTAAAGGTTTTTGACAGAAACATTTGCAAAGTTTTGTTTTAAGCAAACATTTTTACAAGTGTTTCTATTTATTGGCCAAATGAAAAATGATGTCTTAGGGAAACATTAGTAAAAGGTTTGGGCAATTAAGACTATGTAAACATTTGCAAAAGCACTTGTTTGGCCTAAATGAAGTCACAGTTATTATAGCCTTGCAAACATTCCAAGTAATATGTCCAAGGTCACAAAGAGAATTGAGGTTAGCTATTTAGTTAGAGAACAACTTTTTCACTGTTTGTTCAGGGACTTCTCATCTGTCATTCCACTAGCAAACTTGCAATAACTCAGAGGTAGTATAGAAGTGATTTTTTTTTTTTTTTTTTGTAAATTAAGTAGCAAGTATTTCCCTGGGTGTAAAGATAATATTTATTAATTAATTCTGTAGGTTGTGGAATTAACAAACAGAAACATTTAAAAATAAATAAAAAATTAGCTGGTATTTGGCACTAAAATTTGAAGCACTATGTATATAAAATGGTAGCATATTATTTCAGGATAATTTGCTTTCAGTTAATACATGTAACTATGTATGTATTTTATAGTCTTCTTTCTAGTCACTGGTCATATACCTTAGAAAAGTTCCTTTATCTTTTTAATCTCAATTTCCTACTCTAGAAAGTGGTAATAAGCCCGGCGTGGAGGCGCATGCCTGTAATCCTAGCACTTGGGTGGCTGAGGCAGGAGGATTGTTGTGAATTCGAAGCCAGCCTGGGCTACAAAGTGAGCTCAAGGCCAGCCTGAACTGCATGGTGAGACCCTGTCTCAAAAAAGTGAAAAAAAGAAGAAAATGGTAATAATAGCGCCCCTCTAAAAGTATTGTGAGAATTTAACAACAATGCAGATAAAGATTTTAAGGTAATGTCTGCTCTTTAGTAAGCACTACATAAATATTAGCTATCTATTGTTTAATCTTGGTCTTGGTTTAAGGATTATAAGAACTGCCAGGCATAGTGGCATACCGCTCTAATCTCAGCACAGAGGAAGCTGGGGCAGGCTGAAGCAGAAGGATTTCAGTGAGTTTGAGGCCAGCCTGGGCTACATAGTGAGCTCAAGGCCAGCCTGAACTACAAAGCGAAACCCTGTGCCCTGCAAAAAAAAAAAGAAAAAGGAAAGAAAAATTTCAGCCTAGATTTGGGGGATGAAAATGTGGGTCCTAGTATTCTTATCCTTTGTAGTTCTTAAACTTTCCCTCTGTCCTTTGTGATACTTATTTTTTTCCCTGACTTTCATGTTGCACATAGTTACATAACAAAGACTCATTCTGTTATTTTGCCCTATCTTGTGGTTATCTTTGAGGGTCAGAGACAGTGTTTTGTCTGCCTTTGCCAGCCTTGCCTGCTTCCTGCCTAAATTGGTCAGGGTAGCCAAGGTCATTGTTGCAGATTAAGTCTGAATGGTAAGGAGGGGTCAAGGAAGCAGTCTGTCACCACTACATCTGTTACCTCAAACCAGAGGGCAATCATCTTTTGCTTTGACCTGACTGATCACTGGTCTCTGCAATTTGGGTTGCCATTTAACAAAGACCCAGCTGGGGATATAGCTCAGTGGCATAGTGCCTGCCTGGCAAGGGTGAGGTCTTGAGTTTGATTCTCAGTACCCCAAAACAAAACGAAACAAGACCCAGCTTCACTTTTTAGCAGGTTCAAGTACAGCAGAGAAATAAGAAGCAAAAACAACTAGTTAATTGCTGCTCTTGTGCATTTACCTTGAGTGCCCATAGGCACTGGTTTTGTGAATGTGTGGTGATTTTGAAGGTTGAAGTGGTAAGTAACCTCCCTTCTGCTAGTCAGCCACAGTGACCTAAGGAGTTAAAGTCAGCAAGAAGGAACTTACTCATTTCCCAGGACAAACTGCCACCCAGCAAAGGCCTTCTGTTAGACAGGAATGTGTCTGTGGGTCAGAAGGACTCCGGCAGGTTGTGAGAATGTCTGTGCATTCTCACCTTTAAATGTGCATCCGTGGAGAGCTCACCCTGCTGGGACCTGGGCTGCTGTCACTGTAAGTTGACAGCTTCACGCAGAGGCAGCATCCTCTGTAGATCAGGTATGATGGCTTCTGTTTTTCTATTTCCTTTGTTTTTGATTTCTTTGTGAAATCACCTCTTGTATATATATCATTGTCATTTAATGAAGGCTCTTTATTGTCTCTTGATTAGCAATAGAGTCCTTATTTGTATTCCCATTACACTTTATCCCATTACACTTTTGTATACTTCTGGATAGGCACTTTTCACATTTTTTTGGTCTTTTTCCTGCTGACTATTAAGCATTTCAAGGGCAAAAGCTCTCTTCTGTGTCCCTACCATCTAAAGTAGTACAGTATCTGGGTACCCAGTTGAGTGATCTTTGGTAATTATTTGCTGAATACAAATGGTTGTATAGTTAGGAATCAGCTGGCTTCTAATAGGAATAGTAATTGTTTTAGATTTTGCGAGGAGTGTTCACATATAATATGTATATCTGTGTCAGTGGGGCAGGCATTGACACGATTTTCATTTCACAAACTGAGAAGGCTGAGCGTTAGCCTCATTTACCGGATATCATTCAGCTTGGAAGACAGTGCTGGGACATGAACTCTTTCCTGGTGTCAGAAGTTTGTGTTTTGCCTGTTGGCACACCTCTGTCCCACTATCAAACTAAGTTCTTAGTCTAGGCAGCTCATGGATTGGATTCAGCAGACTCACTCCTTGTTTATGGCCCTATCAGGAGGGCGCCTGTGAGATTAAGATGATTTAAATGTAATTGAACTTGGGTGGTCCACAGGACTTAGTAATTAGACAGGGATTTCAGGAACTTCTTTTTTCTTCCTACAAGACTGACAGTGGGTGAGTCATCTTTGTCCCTCTTTCATCGTCTTTGAAGTAAGTCTTATCCTTTACTCGCCTCTCTCTTTTAAGATTACACAGTTGTTTATTAAGAAGCTCATTAAGCACTTTGTAAACCAAACTCTAGCCCATGCTTGTGAAAAGTGAGTATTTTCAGTAAAACCAGTTGATTTTCCCACAAGTTAACTCAATTTGAGGAATTATGTGACAAAAATGAATGAAACTCAGTCCCATATTGAGTTTGGAAGTGGAGCCCCATTTTTCTGGTTCAAGTAGAAGATTCTGAATAGTTCTGTGAGTTCATGATACTTTTAAATCTGAATCTACTTCTCTTGTTCTTCCCTTTGGGACTGTCTTCCAAGTCTGGGCTCACTGGGCCCCCTACTATGTCCCTTGTTGTAGGATGTCCCACATTCAGTCCTGCCAGCTAGCGTGGCTCCATGGTACCCACATGTGCGAGCTGCCTCTTCCAGGTCAAGTAAGAGACTAAGTCCTAACACTGTACAGTGGGAATTTTCACCTTCACCTCGGGCCCAGGGTGATGACCATTGGGGTGGTTCCTTTGTTTTTTAGTTACCATTCCCTGACATGGAGGATAGAAATGGAAAACATCAAGTCTGCATTTTTTTTCTGCTTTTCTTATGGTGGCGATTGAACCTATGGCCTTAGCACTGAGCTACAACCCAGCTCTTTTTTATTTTATTTTGTGAAATTGCTGAGTTGCTCAGGCTGGGTTCCAACTTGTGATCCTCCTGTCTCAGCCTCCTCAGAGTGTTGGGATTATAGGCACGCCCACCATGCTCAGCTCGGTCTGCACTTTTAGACCCCTGCGTAGCTGGAATTTGTGTGTTGCCTCTCTTGTTTCTACGAGCAGGCCGTATTGGAATGCTGGTGATTTTGTGAAAATGAACTTCTCAAACAGAAGCTTCAGTTTTCCAGTCTCATGGTTGACACAGGGGTGTGACAACATTACTGCTTTTGGAAGCAAAGCGGTCTGAAACTTGAAGTTCCAGGCTTATGTTTAGCTTCCTTTCTGGGAAAACATCTTGGGGCATCAAATGTCTTAATGATTTTGTAGGTGGAAAACCATAAGCAAGTGCAGAGATATACTGAAAAATGTTTTAAATTCATTGTCTGAGGTATTTCAAAGGGAAAATTTCATTGCCAGGATTAGAAAGAGATTGAGCTCTAAGATATTGGAAAATGAGAGCAACTAAGTTGCTGATATTGTAGTGTGTCACACAACGCTTTCTGCGTGGTGCTTTTCCATACAAAGATTGAATGAGATCTTCATAACCTGCCCTCTGCCATGTTTCCACAGCTAGGATGTTTTCTTTACTAAGAAAAGCATTAAAAGCTTGAATCAACATAATGTTTTAGTATGTCAGATTTTACTTAATGCACTTATAACAAATTAAAATATATATTCCTGACATAGAATAGGCTTTTAAAATTATAATTATCATTGTCTTCATCATTCAGAAAGAACAAGTAACGTACAAGGCATGTTGTGCAGAAGGTACTGAAGATATTCTGTAGCAGCTTAAAGAGAGAAGACGCCACGTTAGGATGAGAGATCAAAGAAAGCCTGCAGCAGAGGTGGCATCAGAGCTGGGCCTTGAAGAGTGGGTTGCATTTCATTCAGCAGATAAAACTGGGGAGAGGGGAACTCAGTGGTAACTGTCAGAAAAGGCTTGAAGTTGGAAAAGCATGACATTTGAGCAGTAACATTGAGGTTTGGAGGGAAACAGGTGTGAGCAGAAGAGAAGTACAAAGCTGGCAGAAGAGCTGAGTTGCAGTTGTCAGTGGTATCTCGGTGGAAAGGTCTTGTTTACTTTGTTTCCTTGGTTTCTAGAACACTGCCCAGCCCATAGCAGGAATGGAGTATGATTTAAAATACAGTGAACTTACTTTTGCTGTGAAGTAGGCAAGGCAGAAATATCTTACACATAGTTAGGAACACAGGGTTACAGGTCAGGTTTGAGGTTAAACCTAGAGGTAAAAACTTGGGTATCATGAATACAGACATAATTAGTGTATTGAAATGCTGGTGTGGTTTGACTGACTTAAGGAGAATGTATAGCTGCAGCCAGAAAAGACAGCTCATGCAATGTCCACATTTAATGAGGGGATCAGGAAGAGAAAGAGGAAGATGGAGACTAAGTGGGAAGAACGAAAAGGAACACTCAAGAGTGCAGTGCTGCCATAACTTATAATAGATAAACCTTGGAAACAACCCCTATGTCCATCAACAGATAAATGGATAAAGAATGTGATATTTATATACAGTGGAGTACTACTCTGCCAGAAAGAGGATAAACTTGAGTCATTTGTAGGAAAATGGATGCACCTCTGAGACCATACTCTTAAGTGAAATAAATTGGTCATAGATATATAAATATCACACTGTTTCTCTTGTGTGTGAAACCCAAAGGGTAATAAGGGGCATAATGGAGGATAGATACTGGAAAGTAGGAAGAACATGTTCAAATGAGAAGGGGAGCAAGGCAGGGGGAGGGAAGGGAAGGAAGGGAAAAGGAAAAAACAGAGAATAGAAGAAAAAATGGAAGCACAGCTTTTGTAGATGGGGAGGGGAGGAAGGAAGAAGGGGTTGAAGGGAGAGGAAGGGGATGGGGGAGAAAAGAAGATACATTATGTACAGGAACAAATTCCCCGTGAGGAGCATGATCAGTATGTATGAAAAATGTGTACTAATAAAAAAATAAAGATCAAAAGGAATGTAGTGCTGCCAGGTGTGGTGGTATATGTCCGGAATGTCACTCAGGACGCCGAGGCGGAAGTTTGAGGCTAACCTGGGCTACATAATGAGACCCTGTCCAACTTTCCTCCACAGAAAAAAAAAAAGAGTGGGCCGCCCATGAAATCCTGCTACCCTGGAAGGAGCTTTTGTTGCGGGGGTGCAGAGGCTGATTAACAGCATCAAAGAGGCTTTCAAAACCAGTAGTGGCTGCCTAATGACGAGGTCCCTTGGTAACTGAAAGAACAGTGGCGTGGAGTGGCTTTGTGCCGAGTTGCAAGGTGTAAATGGGCAGAGCATTTCTTTCTTTCCTCATCATCATTGTCCTTGTCTTCTTTTCCCTTCTTCTCCCTCTTTCTCCTCCTGTCTTCATCCCGGCCCCTCCTGCCCCTTTTGCTTTCTCCCCTACTTCCTCTTCCTGTTATTCCTGTTCCTCTCCTGCTCTCCTTCCTTTATCCTCCTCCTCTCCCTCCTCTCCCTTTTTCTTCTCATCTTCATTAGTATTCAGTGTTACTTGCTTTTGGGGCATGTATTTAAAGGGAAAGCCGGGAGTGGTATACACCTGTGATGCTAGCATTTGGGAGGCTGAGGCAGGAGGATCGCCACAAGTTCGAGACCAGCCTGGGCTACGTAGTGAGTTCAAAGCCTGAACTAGATAGCAAGACCCTGTCTTAAAAAAATCAAACCAAAATAAAAAGGCAAGTATATAGTCTACTAAATACTGGATAAAACACGCCTAAATATTTCTTTTCTGTAAGTTGTGGGGTCACAACTGACTTTTTTATTTTCTTCTCCATACCTATCAGTATTTTTCAGTGAGCATTTATTACTTTTAGAACAGAAAAAATCCTTCCCAATTATTTGTATGAATGGGATGCTCATCTCATCGCATAGCAGCATAGCACTTCTGTCGGAGTATGAACACAATGCAGCCATTTCATATTCCCTCCAAGAAAGGAGAAGAGAAGGAAGGGAAAAGCAAAAAAAAAAACTTTATATGTATATTTATATTCATGATAGTTAAGATAGTTATACTACTAATTTCTCTTAGTTCATTGAAAAGAAAGGCTTGTGCTAATATTGTTTGGACAATTAATGCCTGTATCTTGTACTCTGATTAACTAAAGATAACAATACACAATGTGTTAGTCATTGTTTTGAAATTTTTTTGTCTTTAAAATAAAATTAAATTCCCTCCAAGCCTATGAAAATGAGATTCCATCTGTGTTTCTAGCTGTCCATCTCATTTGAAAGCCTGGAGTTCTTTTTACAAGGCCTCTTCTGGTACCATTTTCTGATGGGCTGATTGTGGCATGCTTGTCAATATATTTGCATTGTCTTTATGATAAAGCACCGTAAAAAATACAACCTCATGGTCCAGAAAGATCACTTCCCTAGAGTCAGATCCTCTTCTGGTAGATTCATTACATTACGTCACTAATAGAAAATGTTCAGTCAGCCACGGCTATCACAAAGGGAAGAATTATGTAGCCCAGACACCTTCAACACTCATTAAATCCTGCTCCACGTCATTTAGTCAGGTGGGAAGAGCCAGTGCCTTTGCATTCCAGCTCAGGAAAATACAGCATCTCTGTGTAGGCTGGCCCAGTATTATTACTCACATCTGCCTCTACCTCTGTGTGGGAGGAGTGCTGTGTTCAACCTGTTACCCTTGCTTAATGAGCATGTAAAAAGCCGACTTCCTTGTTAGAAAGTAGCAGTACACTGATTCTTCATCTTATTACGTTTTGATGTATGCATATGATTCTTTGGCTGGAACTCTTTTATTACCACATTAGAAATGGACCTGTTTCCCAAACTGTATGAAATAGAAGTGCCTCCTTTTTACAGAAGCGTGAAATATCTGAAGGTCACTGAGTTTGGCTGAACAGTAAGTAGTGTATTAGAAGTAGTTGGTTGCTGATTTTGACTTCACTGGGCTGATGAATCTTTCCAGGGAGACATCAGGAGCGCAGGGTTGTTGAATGAGTGAGGTCCAGTGGAGTGCTCCATAATTATATAGAGGTTTGTAATTTTAAAGGCATGTTGGAACAGCTGCTTAGAGAGTGATCCACCTCCAAAGCAATTTGATATTAGCATCTTTATTGCATACAAGTAGCTGGGTAGGCATTCAGGGGTTAAATGCTTTGCTGGGGACCACACAGTATGTGGTTAAGCCAGATTTAGAACACAGTTCTAATTAGCTCCTGATTTCCAGCTTTGTGCTGAGGCACAGCGTACTACACCCACACACCAAGGTGTACTTTGTCAGTAGAAGGAATACGTCATAGTTTGACCTGTCTGAGTGTTATTTTTTATTAATGAATTCAAAACAAAGTGAGGAATGCTAGTAAGAGGCACTCAATTACAGAAACACAACTTAAGGGCAACAGAACCCAGGGAAAAGATGAAATATCAGAAAGAGTAAGGTTGGACAGTGGAGCCAAAAAGCGGAGGTTGCACAGGAGGGAAGTAAGACCCTGCCTGTGGTCAGGTAGCTCGGGACTTGGAGTGGGATGTGAGAGACTGGCTGGTCATTTCAGTACTGTGCGGCAAACCTCGGGTGCTAGGAGAGCCTGAGCAAACAGGAAAGGTTCCCCAAACTGCACAAAAGAGTGGAGTTAACCACCAACATGGCGTTAACAAGATGGCTAGCTCATGAAAATCTCTGAGTGTCCTGCAAAGCAGTAATAGCACATTCACTCAACACTGTATCTATTTAGCACCTCTGTATGCATGCACCAGGCACTGTTCTGTGGTATGTATTTGGAATATCTCAGTGAACAAAATGAGCATACATATCTGGACTCAGAGCTGCTATTTCAGTGTAGAGAGAAAAACATTGAACATCGAAGAAGTAAACGAATTCAGTGGTGTGTTAGAAGATGGGAGGTGCTAGAGGGAAGAGGATACCTCAAGCCAGGTGGCCAAGGTTAATACCAGCACTAGCTGAGCCATGTTGATAGTTTGTACCCTGGACATGACATGAGAATGGCCCTTCATACCTGGGGTCTTTCTCCCCAGAACATGCAGCGCTTGTCTACTCTGGAGGAAAACACCAAATAATTCCCACATGAGGGACAGTCCATGAGATCCCTGACTAGTGCTCCCCAACCTGTTCAGAGCATTAGAGACAAGCAAAGCAGAGATGCTGTCCTGGCCAAGGGTAGCTAAAGAGGCAGGGTTTCCAAATGTCCTGTGGTTCCCTGCAGCATCCCAGAAAAGAGGCTCAGTGAAAAGTTAAGGAAATCTGAATAGAGCATGGCTTTAGTTAATAATAATGTATCAATATTGGTTTTTTTATTGTTATAAATGTGCCATACTAATGTAAGATACTCTAAAGCAGAAATTGCATGTAAAATATACTATATTTGTAATGATTCTGAAGATCTGAAACTAATGTAAAATGAAAAGTTTATTTGAAAAATGAGTAAGTCTGCGGTGGAGACACCCATTACAGTTTTAGCGCGGTCAGGGTAAGTCACAGTGAGAAAGGAGCAGGAACAGTTGTGTAGAGTGAAAGTCATCCATGTGGGAACAGCCCGAGTAAAGCCCGAAGGTGAGAATGGTCTGCTTGTTTGGCACCGGCGTGACAGTGCCCATGGACCTCTTACTCTTCTCAGCCTCAGCCTCAGTGTCCTCTTTTGTGAAAGGTTGGGTGGAAAGATGATTTCAAAGGTTGCTTCCCTGTCTGACATTTCATGATTTATTTTTAATTTTGTTTATTTGTTTTTTGAGACAGGGTCTCACTACGTAGTTCAGGCTGACCTTGAACTCACTATGTAGTGTAGGCTGGTCTTGAATTTGCCTGTGATCCTCCTGCCTCAGCCTCCCAAGTGGTGGGACTACAGGCGTGAGCCACCACACTTGGCCATTCTGTGGTTTTAGACCATGTGGAGTAGAAGCATTGTACAAGCCAGTAGTGCTGGCCATCAATGGTTGTGTGCTTTTAACCAGCCTACAAGCGTTCAAGCAGAGAACACGAAAAGTATACTCCTAAATATTTTGATTAAAAAAGGAAAGAACCACTTTGTAGGTACTTACCCTCTCTCTAGCATGGTTTAAAGTCAGAATTTGAAATGGTAAGAAGAGGAATAGGTATCATCTTAGAAGATTAATTTAATGCTCTATACTTTGGTGCCTCTTGCATAAAATGGTGTGTGTGGGGGGGTAGTAGGGATCCCAGAGCCTCAGGTATGCTTAGGCAAGTACTCTACCACAAAACTACATCTCCAGCTGTTTCTATTTTCTTTTAAGTCAGGGTCTGCTGCACTGCCCAAGTTAGCCTTGAATTTATAATCTTTCTGCCTCAGCCTCCTAAGTGGCTAGGCTTATGGTGTGTACCGCCGTGCCCGGTCTATGATGGGAATCTTACACTTTGCTAATGTTTGTTTGAATTTTCAGAAAAGAAAGAACTAAAAGTTCTAAGATTTACTATGTATTTCTTCTTCTTAGTCTTTGGTAAGGATGCAATTGAAAAAAGTCTCAAGTTTTGAAATTATAGAAGTAAAACCTTGTTACACAATTCAAGAGACTGAAGGCCTAATTTTTTTTTTTTTTTTTTTTTTTTTTTTTTTTTTTTTTTTTTTTTTTTTTTTTTTTTTTTGGTCTTTTTGAGGCAGGGTCTTGGTATGCAGTTCAGGCTGGCCTTGAGCGTGCTTTGTAGCACAGGCTGATCTCAAACTCGCGACAATCCTCCTGCCTCAGCTCCCCCAGTGCTAGGATTCCAGGCATGCGCCACCAGGCCTGGCTTTTTTGTCTTTTTGAGACAACGTCTCACCATGCAGTTCAGGCTGGCCTCGAACACGCTGTGATCCTCCTACCTCAGCCTCCCAAGTGCTGGGATTACAGCTGTGCACCACCACACCTGGATGACGGCCTAACTTTAGACTGGGGTGGGAAGAATAGCAACACTATTTGCAGCTAATTTTATGAAGCACTAACATAATATCATGTAATAATAGACAAATTGGTAATTACCACTTTACAAGGGAAGAGGCTAACCAGTTTCTGTGAACCACATACCCTGATTACATGTAAAATGAAGGTCTGTATGTACTACTTTAATTCACACACATTAAGCAATGTTAATTGATGCTATTAATTTAAATGTAATTGTTTAATGACCTAAGTGCTAAAAATTAATTAGTTACCTATCAAATTTTTGAAGCTTTTGAAAAGAAAGCATGTCTGTTTTCTTTTTGAAAAGAAAGCATTGCCTTTGCAGCAGGGTATAATGGTGCTATTAATTGTGTAGTTTTACTTACTTAAAAGCTATGAAGGGAAAAAATGCTTTTTAAAAAAAAATTTACTTTAAAGAGAAGAAAAAACAAAATTCTAAAATAATAAGGTAGGAGGGTAACAATACTTTGCATATTGTTATCTTTAATTTAGTTACTCAGAGTACAAGATATCAACATTTAATTGTCCAAACAATATTAGCACAAACATCTTTTTAATAAACTAAGAGAAATTAGTAATATAACTATAACTATCTTTCTTTTTGTCTTTTTTTTGAGACAGGGTCTCACTACACAGTTCAGGCTGGCCTTGAGCTCACTTTGTAGCCCAGGCTGGTCTCAAACTCTAAACAGTCCTCCTGCCTCAGCCTTTCAAGTGCTGTGATTACAACCATGTGCCATCATGCCTGGCCTTAACTCTCTTTTATCTAGATATACTTTTTTTCTCTTTTACTTTTCCCTTCCTTTCTCCATTTTCCCACCCCAACTTTCTCTTTCCTTTTGAATTTTACGCCCATTTTACAATATCTGTTGTACACTTTGGATCTTAGTTATTCTTTTAGCTTCTCACACTAGGAGACAATACAGTGTTTACACATTTGCATCTGATTTATTTCACTTATGAGTATGGTCTCGGGTTGCATCCATTTACCTATAAAAGTCTCCAGCTTATCCTTCTTTATGGCTGAGTAATACTCCATGATACTCTTTTTAAGACCACATTTTAAAAAAATATCTTTGCCTAGAGGGTTTTTTTTTTGGCCAAAAATATATAGGTATATGGTACTTGAAATGTGGCTAGTATGACCAAGGAACTTTGATTTTACTAAACTGAAATTTAAATAGCCATATATGGCCAGTGTATGATGTGTTAAACTGCTGTCAAGGTTGGCCATAATTTGGCCTGCCCTTGGAGATCTAGCATTTATTTCCCAGAAAAAGTAGATTAGTGCTTATGTAAGATTCTTTCTATACAGGCAGAACTGTAAGGTTTAGGATTTGAGGTCTGAAAAAAGAAAGGTATGAACTATAATGTGCAACTCAGGCTCTTAGATAAACCCTAGAATAAATTATACTCTGAGGCCAAACTTGCATGTGTTGAGTTTGGAGCCTGGAGCTTCCCAAGAAGACTGGAAGAATTTTGGAGTCTGGAGTCTGATAGGTTTCCTGCCTGAGACCTGCTCAGTCCTCATGGCAACAGTCCAATGCTGAGTTATAATGGTGCCTAGCTCCTTCCCAGAGACCCCTGTAGTTTCTTCTTCCCAACTGCCTTTGCCAAGCCCACGCAGGCCAACAATGATCCAATCTCTCTTCAGCACGTTATGCTGAGCAGCCTATGTCAGCTACCCTGTACCCTCTCCCCTCGGAGTGCATACAAGCTCCAACCCTGTCCTTTGTCTTCAGAGAGCCAGCACAGTTGTCTGGGTGCTGACTCCCTCCATGCCCACATTAAACTTTTATCTCTTGTTTATATCTCTGTCCTCCTCTGTGTCATGTTAGATTGAGTACCTAATTCTCAATCAATCAGAGTCATCTTTAGGCATCATGTCATCCAACCCAAGGAAGTACAAGCACAGTGACATTCAGTGTTTTAGGGCCCTTTTTCTGCTTCGTCCTTATTTCTTTATTTAAGCCCAACAGATCATCAGTGCTTTCAAGGTTTGTAAAAGGACTCAGGCATTTATGCCTTCCAGACTGATTATGATATAGGACTAGCCACAGAATCCCTTGTCTCTTCCATACTATTTTAGGTCAACAAATCAGAGTTGTCCAGGGCAGTCTTTTCACAGCTGCTCTCAAAGGCTTCTCTGTGTGATTAAAAGCTATTGACCTTATTTCTGTTGTCAAGAGCTCTGCCCAGCTCAGTGTAAGTTCTCATACTCAGCAGGGAAAGGGATGTGTTCCTGACAGTAGCACTTCTGTACATGTGTTGTCTCCCTTTGTGCCTGACTGCTGTGGAAGAGGTGTAAAGATGAGATGGTAAGTGGAAAGATTTGTGTACTGTAAAACACAATGAACCATGTGCTAATGTTGTCCTGTTTATTTTCTTCCAGGAAACTGAGCACTGATATGGCCTTGGTTTGACAAGAACTACCTTGCTGTTTTCACAGAAATCTCATTGAAGGATAAGCTCAAAGGAACATTTGTTTCTCCATGGTTCTGTTCCTAGCAAATATTTTCAATGCCCAGGAAAACATCAACCACTCTTATGTTTGACCTGCACTAGGCAGCCCAACAAAGGTTCCTTCCAGCTCTTTCCATAGCTCTACTGCAAAAGCACCTGTCTTTGTTGGGTGAATGTTCGAGAAGGCCTTCCCTGACCCAGCTCGAGAGGCATAGCCTCTTGGAACCTCTGACATGGAAGCTTTGGAAGTGGATGATATCAGCCCAGCCTTAGAGGTCACTGAGGATTTCTTTAGTACTTTTGATAGTAAGCTAGAAAAGGCTGTGCAGCAGGCAGAGGTTTATGGGATTCAGGAAGTCCCTGAACTGGTGGGGCATGAAGTACTCAGTAACATAACAGACAATGGTGCTATGAGAAATGTTGCCTCCCTGGGCAAGGGGGGCATGATTTGGGAGCACTGTAGGAGCAGACTCTTAGAAACCAAAGCTCAAAATGTCTTTCCTGCCAAAGAACAGTGCGTGGTCCAGAGAGGGACAGCTCCAGATAATCTATCCTGGGTGGAACAAAAGGAAGCTTCGACATTTAATTTTTTCAATATCTGTCAGCGTCGGAGGGACAGACCTCGTTCTGTGAATGACTTACTGGATGAGACCTCTACTTTCAAGCCAGGGCATGCTCGATCAAGGTCAGATGTTACCCAAGCAGACTGGCGAGTCGTCCTCAAAACCATGACTTTGCAGCAGCAGCAGCAGCAGCGGCAGCAGCCATCTCCTCAAGGCCCTCACATCACCAGGCCCTCTTTCCTGTTGCCCTTACCGAGTAAGGTAGAAGATGCTCAAGGAAATACTGGTATGTTTTCATTTTTCCCTGACCGCTATTGAATACTTGTTGGTTTGTCCCATCTGTCTTATCAACATCAGGAGAATGTTACTTTCCAATATCCACATCTGGCTTTGCTTCCTTAAACCCCTTCTGTTTACTTGAGCACTTTACCTTGCCTCAAGTCAACAGTCCTGTCTTCTCAAGGGATATTTAGTGAAAAGACAACCATGCTTAATTCTCTCTTTCTTCACATTTAGCATATTTTCCTTTGAGCATTGTGTGATACTGCTTATTCACATCCCTGGATTTTATTGGATCATACATTGGATTTAACTTTGTGTTCTCATAGAAAATGATGATAGATTTAGTGATATGTGAAGACATGAGCCCCGTCCTATAGAACTTTCTCATCTAGTCGAAGGGATTGCACTCTAGTGAAGACTCAGGAAGGTTCCGAGGGAGCTTCTGTTTAACTCTATATACAAGTGAGTGGCAATGGCTATAAGATCACAGAGGAAAGAGAAGACACTGTAGGCTGGACTGGTTGGGAAGGACTTGTAAGGGGGCATGGAATTTGAGCTGGACCTTGAAGGACACAACAATTAGGAAGACAAAGATACGGGACATGGTGCAAACAAAGGTGAGAAGGGACTGGGGTATAGCTCCATGGTAGAGCACTTGCCTCGCCTGGGTGTGGCCCAGGAGCTCTGTCCTTAGCACCAAGGAGAGAGAAGCAGCACGAGGAGATGGGAGTGCAGAGGATGGCAAGTAGACCCCTGTGAGTACAGCTGAAAGTCCCATGGCAAGCAGAGGTGGAAACAGAGAAGATGGTTAGGAGCTCTTGGTACAGTGATCATGAACCTTTTTGAGCTTTCAGTGATAACAAACAGCCCACTGTGGCATGTGTGCCATAGGTTCACCACCAGTGGAGGACTTGGATTTTAATTTTTCCTTGTATTTTATACAGGTGCATATATACATGTATATGTAAAACTTTATTCACATGTGAAGCTTTTCTTCTTTAGACATAACCACCGTTTTCCTTCAAAATAACCTCATTTATCAGCTTTTACTACTGATTCTTCAGTCACCATCCTCAGCCCTTAATTTAGAAGGCTTCAACTCAGTTAATTGGTGTTTTTTGGTGTGCTTTTTTGCTACATTAGACTTTCTGACACTTTCATTTCTATTGTTGCTTGTAGTCCATTGACACATTTAGCATTTTAATAAATATAATTAGTTTGTAAGTGTGACCTGAGGCAATAATATAGTTTAGTAGGAATATTAAGGAAATGCAGTGTATTTTTACATACAATTAAAATTTGTCCTTTAAAAAATTCTTTTTGTTCTCCATTTAAATTTGTAGCTTATAGTTTCTAGTCTTCTCTAGAAGACTCACCATTTTCTGTAACGTCTAGCTAATAGTGGTGACCGTGTGAGTAGAAGGACAAGGACATCATGGAGCAAGGACATGGTGACTGATTAGATATCAGGAGGCAAACAAGTTGCTGTGACCCCTTTTCTGGCAGAGTCATAGCTTTACTTTTGAGTCCATGTACCAATAGGCACACTCTTCGATTTGTAAACAACCTCTGTAGTGTATTTGGTTGTTTTGTTTCTTAGAATTGCTATAGTTTTTACTAAGGCACCTTAACCATTCTAGGTCCCTGGTATAACTCAGGTGAGAATGTCTTGTTCAGATTAAAAAATTTAAGAACTACACCTTAACTTCATGAACTTTTCCCTTAGAAAAACCACGATCATTCTTTTGTCATTCTCAATTTATTAAAAATAAATTTAATACTGATTTACGTTGAAATACAAAAGTGAGTGGTATTTCGTTTTTGTTTTGTTTGCTTTTTTGCTTGTTTTTTGAGACAGAGTCTTGCTATGTAGTTCAGGCTTGCCTTGAACTCACTGTGGAGCCCAAACTGGCCTCAAACTTGTGGTAGTCCTCCTGCCCCAGCCTCTCAAGAGCTGGCATTACAAGCATGTACCATAATACCTGGCTAAAGTTAAGTGGTATTTTGAAAAGTAAACTAGTAACAAATGGCCTTTGCAGGAATTGATGTAATATATCTTGGTAACCTTTTGCTCATTCATGAACTATACATCCTAACAGGAATTAGGAAAATTGGGTAAAGGGCGTGCCAAGTTTCCGACACCTTAATTTTTTGGTATGCACTGACGAAGAGGCAAAAATAAGTCATGTTTTTATTGCTCAACTGGTAAAGGGCAGGACAAGCAATGGCCACTGCTGGTGGGCTGGGAGTAGAGAGGGATTACAGATTTATGGCTGATTGCTGACTCACAAACATTTGAAGAGATGTGTGTACTTTCTAGTCAAAATTAGCCAAGATCTTTAAATAGATTTACTTCAAAACCTTTGAAATTAGCCATCTAAACTGAAGAAACTCTGTTTCTCCTATGAAATACACCAGAAGCAGAGGTATCTCAGCTGGAGATGAGGCCTCAGCAGATTTGGGGTCAGAGCTCAGACACATATCCAACCACTTGGTAGATGTCTGTTAGAATGTTTCATAGGCACCTCAGTTCAGAGTGTCCCAAGATGATCCATAATCCTCCCGTCTCCTACTCTTACTGTTCTTACAGCCTCCTCAGAAGAAATAAAATTTAGTTAAATGGGTTTATTTTGAAGAGGTCAACTTGATTTTGTGCCTAGCTCTGTCAGTCTCTTTCTCATGAGCTGTTTACTGCATGGTCTTTTATTTTCTTCACTTCACAAGGACCATTTCCTGTATTAACAGAACAGCACAGAGCTGGTCACAGTTCTTTAGGAAACCAACAAATCTGTAAAAGGGAGATAGCAACTTTGCTTTTCATCCCCTTAAAAGATGGTCACACGGAAAGCTTAAGTGAGTCAACTCCAAGGGTTTGGGAGAACAGAGTGAGGGATTTGGAGTTTGCCTCATTTTGTGGTTGTTTTACTTCAAAACTTGTAGCTGAGTGTGGTGGTGCACACATGTAATCTCAGTACTCTGGGAGACTGAGGCAGGAAGCTCAAAGATTCCAGTCCGTTTGGGGCAATTTTGCAACTTAGTGAGACCCTGTCTCAAAATAAAAAATAAAAAAGGACTGGAGATGTAGCTCAGTGTGAAGACCCTGGATTCAATCACCAGTGTCTGGACACAGGCAGCCCCAGGCCGACTCCTTAAGAATGCACGTTGCCTGTGCTAGTGGGTGAAGGGTCTTAGTAGACCGGTAGAGTGTGGCTTGAACCAGCCTAATTAGAACCATCTGCATGTTTTGAGGATAATTGGATGGTAATGTTGAAAGGTTAGGTCAGACAGTGATGGGAAGGGATAGGTCTCAGACAAGATAGCAGCAGAGGTCGTTCTTTCTAAAGAACCTCAAGGTAGTTGGTGGAGACCAAAACATCCTCAGGGTTTGCTCCTTTCCTTACTGCTGTCCCAGCATTTGCCATCCCTGGGAAGCTCTGTGACTGGGAGCTAGCCCTGTGGGAGGACCCAGATCTCATCACCAGAATGACTGATTTCTGGCCCTAGCACTAATAATCTTAATTCTATAAAGACATTTTCTTGACTGCTATCTATACTTGACCTTCCTCCTCTCTGTAACAATGTTGCGCTGGTGTTGTGCATTGACTAATGGTACATAGACATCTAGGAATTCCCTGGAGGATAAAGAAGACAGAGTCCTCACATTGGAATTACAGTCCAAATATTAATATATCTTAAGGAAAAAAATCAAAGTCATATGGATACATGGGCATTAGATATTGTTCATGTATGTATATTGTGAGCAATAGGATATAGACACATACACTATACACACACTTATAAATAAAGACACACATGGCAGAGGAAGGCAGAGCTATATGTAAAGAGTATTTAACTAGGATTCAGAAGTGTCTTAAGTTATTGGCACACTGGCACACACCTGTAATGCCAGCTACATGGGAGACTAAGGTAGGAACATCGAAAGTTTGATGCCACACTTGGCAAGTTAATGAGACCCTGTCTCAAAATTTAAAGGGCTTGAAATGCAGCTCAGTGGCAGACTGCTTGCCTAGCATGTATGAGGCCTTGGATTTGATTCCTGTTACTACCGGGAAAAAAAAAAGGAAAGAAAAATCTTATCCCAACTTTACTTCTAATTTACACATAGGTTTGAAAAAAATCACTCAGTGTTTATTGCCTTTTGTTTGTAAATGTGAATTATTTCTCCCACCCTACCCAGCTCTAAAATTATACCATTGAAGGATGTATTTGAACTGACCCTGACTCATGGTTATGTGGGAGCTAATTGCTATAGGCAGATCAATAAGGAAAGGTCATGATGGAACCGTAGGTATTGTTAAAATTATTTTAACACTGAAGGAGTGTGTGCCTTGTAACTCTACTTTTGTATGAACTGCAGTGGCAGTTTTTAAAATAAAAATTTGTAAAAGAAATCTTTTGGATCAACTATAGAATTCTGAAACTCACTAGACTGCCACAATCTTACTTTTCTCTCTCTTACTGTGTTCACATTTTTATCTGCTTGGCAAGGGCAGTGGTCAGCTGGGCTTTTGTGTCTTGGTTTTACTCTCTGGTGATCTGACAGTGCTCCTGTGCTGTGTCTTCTTGTTCTAAGTACTTTAGGAGATGGTCTCATGCAGAGATTTTCTGCAGGGTTAGAAAAACCATGACAGTATAGTTTCTTTATTCTGGGTTTTATGTTGCTCTGTTTCACTTCCTTTTTCCCCATCTTTGACTTACAAAAGAAATTGGGGGCTTACACTAGAATGACTGGATTTTCCAGTATGATGTTTCTCAGAGGTCTTGCAATCAGTAGAGGTGGGAATAGTCCTTACAGCTTAGAATAAGTGAGGTTACCAGGACATGACCTCTTGCTAAATTCATGATTCACTCTCCAATGGGATTAGTTGGTACAAAGAAATTGCTAAAATAGGTCACAGAAAGTTGATTTTCTGTGGTCATATAGTTTCCATTGGTTACATTACCGAGCATTGCCCAGGGGCAGCTATTTGGAAACCTAGTATGCCTCACTGACAGGCTGCACTCCAGTTCCTAATGTTCCATACCGTACAGGAGCTGGGAAAATGGGATGTCTGATGTTTTTGTGGTTCATTTATTTATATAGGCTAAAGAAAATTATGGTTACTAATTTTACCAACTTCTAGAGTCATCTTCCTAAAACAGATCTCTTCATGCTGCTGAACCATGGTTTCCTGTTACTTACAAAATCAAGTGTAAACTTTTAAAAGCACTCAGGTGCCTTCCTAACCTTACCACTCACGTTGTCCTCCACCCGATGTTTCTGCTGTGTTGAATTTGCCACGGGCTTTCAATTTCTTGGGTTTTTGCTCATGCTGTCTTCATCCCAGTGTACTTTGCCTGCCCTTTCCACATTCCAGTGATCCTCTGTTCTCTCTCAAGGACCTATTCAAATGCCATATCCTCTTAGGGACCTTTCTAGTATTTCTCAATATCTTTTTTTTCTTTCACTTTATACTTCCCAAGCACATTTTATTATGTTGTACATTAGAGGTAATTGTTTATCCATCTTCCCCCCAGTAGATTGGAAGTCCTTTGAAAGTGTGAACCGTATTGTAGAACACTTTGTATTGTACCAAATGCGGAAGATGGAATCCTATGTATTGGTGCTTAGAAAATCAATACAATAGTTTTTTGTTTGTTTGGTTTTTGAGACAGGGTCTCATTATGTAGTTCAGGCTAGCTTTGAATTCACTATGTTGCCCAGACTGGCCTCAAACTTTGGCAATCTCCCTGCCTCAACCTCCTGAGTGCTAGGATCACAGGCATGTACCACCATGCCTAGCAAGATAGAATAGTTTTGTCTTTTACAAAGTGGAAAATTGGCTTCTATTTATTTTTATCCATACCAATAGCTTGGGTTGAGTTGAATTGTTTGTTATTAATGCTATCAATAAGAAGCTGGGCATGGCAGCATTTTGTTATAATCCTAGCATTTGGGAAGCCGAGGAAGATGATTTGAAGTTCAAGGCCAGCTTGGGCTATATGGTGAGACCCAGTCACAAGCCCTCTGTCCCACCACTCTCAGTAACTGCTATCATTTAATGAGAGTATCTGCAGCACTCAACCTTCTGCTAGGAAGTATTCATTCATTATTTTGTTTCATTTTCATAGTAGTTTAATGTAATAAATGATGTGGTCCTGATTCTACAAATGAAGAATCTGAGGCTTTAAGGGTTGAGCTCACCCAAGGCCATACAGCAAGTATGTTGGATTAGGATTCCAAGCTAGGAGACGCATATAACTACCCTGCTAGACTGCCTCTCAAGCATGATGTTTAGAACTCATTTCCTCCACCATCAGTGAAACACAGTTTGAACTATATTGAAAGTCTGGATGTTGGAGTTCCACTATCAGTTTGCCCACTTTGTGGTGTAAATTTGGGCCTGGAACCTCTTCTCAAATTTATGAAATCAGTGTGGAATGCTTTTAGAAGCAAATAATGTAATAATCAAGATGGCATAAATAGTAAGGCCCTTATCATAGTATTTTTTCACCTGTGTAATAGATAGTTATGATACTTAGTGAATGTCAAGTACTATATGTAATAAATATTTAGTAAGAATTCCAGAGATGGATGGTCCCTGGGTCAGCAAGCACCGGGGGATTTCTCTACTATCCTCAGAATGTTGGTGATATCTCTTCTCTCTCCTCACTGATACAAAGTGGCTACCGCAGCCAAGACTCTTCTACTTTTATGTCAACAGCTAAAGTTAGGAAAGAGAAGCAGGACATCCCTGGGTTTCTTTCTGCTGGCTCCCCATAGCATCCTTTCAGTGCCAGAACTGGATTGCATGCCTGTCCCTACAGTGTTCTCTGGCAAAGGAAAATAAGATTACTGTGATTAGCTTAAACAAATTATCATTTTTTTCCACGGGGCAGGGGAGAGCTGTCTTTTCTCTGAGCTGGTGAAAACCAAACCTGAACAAAATTGGGGTTTTCTTGAAGGCAACTGACAGACTCTGTCTCGGATGGGACCGGGCTAGTAGGACTTCTAGCATCCCCTTTTACTCTTTCTGTGATTTCATAGGTTGTACATAGCTATAGTAATGGAGTTTTGTTTATCTTAAGATCTGGCATTCTGAGAGATTCTTTTATATTTAATTCCTCTAGGTGAGAAAAATAGAGCAAAAAGCTTGCCATGGCAAAGAGTAAGCATGGTTTGAAAGATGGTGTTTGGAATAGCCTACTGGGTCATTCTACAGTCTAGGGTTTCCCTTGTCACAGAAGGTAAAAGCCTCTGCTTTTAAGCTGGGTCTGTGATTCCTAACTAGGTTCATACTGGAGAAGAGAAATTGACCAAGACTGTTCCAACTGTGAGCACTGTTGTCCACAGCAAAGAATGTGGACAGAAAACATCCTTAATTGGTATGTCTGTCTAAGGTGTAGCTAGCTATGTTACAGGTCTCTTTCTACTAGAGCCTACCTACACAGATAATCTGCTTTTTTTCCCTACAAGGGCAAACTAACGAGATACCCTGTTTATACCTTTAAATAAAAGTCCCCAGAGTAGCCATAGGAAGAATATTGAGCCTACTTCCTTTCTGAGAGAATAAATTTATTGAGAAATACCCAGGGGATAACATCTCTGCACTATGCTGGCCAGCACTGTGCTAGGGTCTAGGCAGCTTATCTAAAATACACTAGACATAGGTCTCCATCTTATTCTTCTCGTCATGTTCTTTGCTATGGGCATTTGTGGCAGTGTCATGATAATGCAAATTTTGTTAAGTTTACTTCTCTCCCATGTCTGTACTGAGGAGAACAAAAATCTAAAATGAATTAAATGTTTTCCTAGTTTCTGGCTTAAACATAGTAGTTGAATACCATAAACTGAAACAAACAGACTTGTAAGTGGTTTTATTACCAAAAAAAAAAAGCAGTGATTGTGATGGAGAATGCCAGAGAGGCTGTTGGGGAGGAAAGAATACTGCAACTAAGCTTTGAGGACAGAGCACTGAGAGAAGTAGAGAGAAAATAGCATGTGTGTGGGCTGACCAGGGAGTTATCCTGGAACAGGGGTGCACTTGGGGGAGTAGTTGACTTAGGCTATGGAGGATATGCAAAACCAGACAAATGAATTCAACGTGCTGCTTCAAGTTTTTCAGGATGCTTGAAAACGTCAAGAGTAAAGATTGGAAGGGTACTTGATAAGAAGTCTAGAAGCTGGCAGAGGCGAAGGGCAGTGATGAACAGGGACCCTCCTTTCTAGTATCCTGATGTGGCCATGTAAAGGGACACGAATTGGTCTGCCTCTCTCCTTCCTTTTGTTTGCTACACCCTGGGAAGCAGGAGTGGCCTACTGGCAACTTTAGGAGAGGAACCGTGTAACTCTCATAAGAAGGTGATTCTAGTCAATTCTTCCAGATCTGGTCCTGCATGCCGTCAGCCCTTCGTGTGCAGCCCCTACGAGGGGAGGCTGGAGCCAGCCAGGGCTGCACATGACTCAGAGGTAAGTCAGGGTAATCCTGGGCTTCAGGTTGTTGCAGCACACCTAAGTTGCCTCCTCCAACTGGCTGATGTTTTCATTGTCTCTGTCAGTCTCAGTTCAAAGCTCGGGTGAGGAAAAGGAACCCTGGGTCTCCTCAGGCCCTGAGAGTGCGTGGGGTGGGCGGTAGTGGAAGGAACTGAGGGGATGGAAACCAACTGGAAGGCTGTGTCAGTCATCACTGTGTGAGGTGAGGACTCCGACTAGAGTGTCGGTCATCGGGAAGAGGAAGTGGAACTCGTGAAAAGGAAAGGCTTTAACTGGGGGAATAGTGGAAACTAATGAAGGAACGGGAAAGGCCCGCCACTCGCAGAGCCCTTTTCCCTGAATCACCAGTCCCATCATCTCTTCAAAGTCTATCTCGAGGACTGTCCATCCACAAGACGCTCAAGGACTTCGCTGGGAGAAGTCTTCTCTTTCCTCTCTGAGCATCTAACCCCTTCAGCTTAGAAGGCTCTGAGGACTTCACACCTCATATTGCAGATACTTTGGGACCTGTCTTTTTCTTTCCTGCTGGGCTATTTTAGAAACTTTTTCATAGGATCAGTGTCTGACTCATTTGGCATCTCCATAGATTCTAGCATAGACCTTTTTTTTTTTTTTTTTGAGCCAAGGTTCCACTATGTAGTTCAGGCTGGCCTCAAGCTCACAGCTATCCTCCTGCCCCAGCCTCCTGAGTGCCAGGATTACAGGTGTGCATCACTATGCTGGACTGGCATAAATCTTTGTTAAAACATTCATCAAATATTTATGGATCTGACCACTGGTACAGAAGGGGTGGGAGAGAGATCAAGTCCCTGCCCCAACAGAAGGAAAGAAGTCTTTGGAGAAAATAAAGAGCAAAGTGAAGTGGCAGAGAGGGACTGAGAGGGGCTCTTTAACTTGAGTGGTAAGGCATGGCCTGGTGAGGACAACCATTCTGAGGTGAAGAACTGAGGGGAGCAAAGAAAAGATGCAGTGTAGTAGCACATTCTAGGTGGAGGTTTAGCAATCCAAGAGGCCTTAAGGTGAGCCTGGGCATGGGCTTGTTGAAGGAACAGAAGAGAGGTCTGTGGCTGGAGCCGGGATGTGAGAGGAGGTCAGTGCAATATTCAGAGCCTAGATTGTGTGAAACAGGAAGTGGAATCCCTATAGTCATCTTGAACCTGAGGGGAGACAGATTGAGCCATAGAAGAGGTAGGACCAAGTGAATGATTTTCCACTAGACACAGCAAACTTAAGGACTGGAAGATGTAGGGAAAGAGCTTAGCAGAGGGAGAATTTTAAGGGGCCAGGCATGGTGGTGCACACCTGTAATCCCAGCACTTGGGAGGCTGAGGCAGGAGGATCATTGTGAGTTCAAGACCAGCCTGGCTACAAAGTGAGCTCAAGGCCAGTTTGAACTGCATAGTGAGACCCTGTCTCAAAAAGACAAAAAAAAAAAAAAAAAAGATATTTCAAGGGAAGGAATTCTGGAAAAGTAGAGAATTTGGTAGAGTAGATAGGGAAACTTCAACTTTAGTAAGGTGATAAGAAGTTTCTTCTTATTGACAAAGTAATCATGTCTAAGTAAATCTTGTAACAAGAGCTATACCACTGCATTTTACAGGAACTTCAGTAGGGGGTGGGAGTGGCAACATCTTTTTTTCATTTTCCTATTTAATTTTATTTTTTGGTACTGGGAGTCGAACTGAGGACCTTGTGCTTGCCAGGCAAGCGCTGCATCACTGAGCTATATCCCTGGCCCTCACTTTCCTATTTTAATCTGCAAAATCCATACAGAACCCTTTCTGTAAGAGACCACCTTACAGAATCACATGCTGTTAAAGCAGCTGTTTATAGTAGATGTAGTGTTGTGCCCCTTGCCAGACACTCTGCACCTTTCTTTGGTTGTGCATGGCTTTTCTTCAGGTACTCCTGTGTAATCATTCTCGTCATTTCTATGGAATGGTGACTTTATTTTGTGTTAATAATACAGTGGGTTTAATCCCAGCATTAATTACTTCTCTGGTGATTTAGGGTTGAGAGTATCTCACTTTGTGCCCATATTTTGTCTGCAGTGGTGCATGCATAGTTTTCTTTTTTTTTCATGGATCATTTTTTTTTAATGCATGGTTTTCCTAACTAGTTAATATTAAAAGTTTGTTTCACACCAAAAAAAGAGAGAAGTTTCTTCTTTTGAGATTAAAAGACTAAAATAGCATACATTTATTAAACACTTAGTGCCTGGCATTATTCTAAGAGCTACTTCTTCTGCACATTAATGTAAGGAGGTAGGTACTACTAAGATAGCCTCACTTTAAGGAGGAACAAAGTGACTCTGGTTAAGTAATTTGCCCATAGTCACACAGCCAGTGGGGGCAGAATAGGGTTGTGAACCTGTGATGTTTCTCCAGCAGCTCAGCGACCTTAGCCAGCTGCTGCACTCTGCACTCTCCCCCAGGGCATTGCTGAGTATGACATTCAAAGGAAGCCAGGGTAGCCTATGTAGAGGAGTGCCCTACAGTGCACAAGGAAAGAGGCGGTTGGATTTTTTTTTTTTAAGAAAGGAAAGATTTATTTAGCTCACATGGAATTTGGATTTTGGAAAGTTAAGATGGTATAAAAAAATTGTTTCATGGATTATGTTCAGCATGCATTGGAATGAACCAGAAATGAGTTATCAGGATTAAAAATATGAAAGAAGTTGAGCAATGTGAATTCATGTTTGCCTGGGATAGCATTTCTGTATCTTCCTTAAGAATGTTAGGCTTAGATACAGAATACAGAGGATGGTGGCGATTCAGACTTGTGATTAATCTAGGAAAATAGGAAAAAAAATTATAACTACTGAACATGGAATCAGAGAAAGAAAGTGTCCAGTGATGCAGGGATGACACTGCGAGGGGTGAGGTGGGAGGGTTTGTACTTGAAGGCCTCATGAGGGTCACGTGGAAAGTAGATGAAGGAGAATGAGAAAACAGCCAGGTAACGACAAGTACCTTATTATAAGAATTCTAAAATGTCCAGGATGTTACTATGGAAGAGAGGCTTGGACCCTGGAATCTGGGAGCCAGGAGCTGTGCTGATGAGGACCCTAAATGCAGAGGGCAAATACACAACTTACATTTTTACCAACTTGACAACATCTTGCATTCTTTTCCATTCAGCCTAGACGTGTTCTTAACACCGTTCTCAATCTGGCGTTCCAGGTTGATAACAGCAATCAATGAATATTGCCCTCTGTGTCCTCTTGAGACAGTGCCAGAAGGGCTGTTATTCTAGGCCAGTGGTGGTGAACCTGTGGCACGTGTTCTGCAGCCAACTGTTTGTTACTAAAAATTCTAGAAGGTTTGCCATCACTGTGTTTAGGCCAAGGGCAAGGGGACCTGAAAGTAGGGCAGGCTTAGAGGAAGTGCAGGAGCTCCCCGGGCTGTGGAGTCTGCCTCAAGTGGAGTCTTGAGGCCCAAAGGCTGTAACTCGCCCTGGAGAGGCATGCAGTCCCAGGGTGGGGAGCGGACAGGCAGGCGGCTGGATGGTTCTCAGGAAGCCCCGTGTCCCTGAGGAAGTCTGACTGTGTCCCCTAGGCTCTAGGTGGTCAGTGCCATGCTGGTGACACAGGGGCTAGACCATCAGGTAAGGTTGGGCCAAATGGCATTGTCCAGCAAGCTGGCGTTGAGGCCTAGAAGTCAAGAGATAATAACAGTTGAGTATAGGTAATTGACCAACAGCAAAGAAATGCCAAGTTGAACGAGTGTCTTTGTTCTGAAGTGACATTATGGTTTTTCTTGAGCTAATCAGTTTGTTGTAGAAGTGTCATACTGGCAGCATTTATGACAACCAAACTGGAAGGACCTTAAGAAGTTCCACTATTTTTATGTCTCCAAAAAACTTAGAGCCACCAGGTGTGGTGGTGCATGCCTGTAATCCCAGCACTCAGGAGGCTGAGGCAGGAGGATCTTTGGAAGTTTGAGACCAGCCTCGGCTACAAAGTAAGCTCAAGGGCAGCGTGAACTGCATAGCGAGACCCTGTCTCAAAAAGACAAAAACCAAACCGAAACAGAAAAAACTTAGAGCCCTCCTTTGCACATAGTTGGTACCCAGTAGATGTATGTCAAATTGCTTTGCTGCTTTGTCTCTGAGCCTATATAACTGTGGTAACTCTTATTTCCTCTATTTACCAATCCCACAATCGTCTGTCCCTGTAACTAGCTATGTATTAGACAACCTGTAAAGAAACTGAGAAGATTGCTGTGCATAGTGATGCACACCTGTCACCCCAGTACTCAGGAGGCTGAGGCAGGAGGATTGCTGTGAGTTCAAGCCGTCTGAACTACATAGACAGACCCTGGTTCAACTCTACCCCTCCCCCCCAAAAAAGAAAGAAAAAAAGAAAAAAACTGAAAAGATGATTGGGGTGAAAGAAGTATAATATACCCCGGAGCTTTGACAGAGAGGCAGTCTACTGAGGCTGTGTGGAGAAGAGCACCATATTACCATATTATGAGTACTTCGTCCTCTTCTCACTGTGGCTTCCTTTCATATTTATTACTCTTATTAACAGAACTTCAGCATTTTCTTTACATTTTCCTGTATAATTTTGATTTGGGATTACTGACATCACATGAACTTTTGAGCTCTTTGAAAACACTGAAATGTTCTCTTTGTCTTCCATTCCAGCTATTACTGGATTCAGAATTCTATTCTTATGGGATTGTTCATTGTGCTGATTCAGGTCATCAGATTTTTGCAGTAAACTAGATTTCATTCATTGTGATCGGGGTCCAGATTTTTCTTTTCAGAAAGGTAAAACATACCAAGATGAAAGCACACAGTGACTCAATAATATATATGCTAATATACTTTAACATATCTGATTCTCTTATCTATACATATATAGAAAATGCCTAAAGGGATTTTATCACCAGATTCAGTCTGAGCGGGAGGGTTGTGGGTGCTGGCATGTGAAGGCAGAAACTTTTTTTTCCTCCTGCTTTTTATATTTCTTACTGATTTTTGGGATAATTTATTGTGAAATGTAATAAGTATGTGATGAATGGGAAAGAGTATTTGAAATGTCAGATAAAAGGGTGCTACAGAGTAGACAGGTGGTACAGACAGTAGAGTTAACAGGGCTTCAGAGTAGGTGAGATGTTACGCTAGCCCTGAAGCGTGAAGAGAGCCCAGACTGGCAGGGGTGGGGAAATCTAGGCAGGGAGACTGGACACAAAAGGCGCTGAGGTTGGGAGGAAGTGAGCAATAGGAAAGGATAATCAGCTATAAACACTAATCCTTGAGATCAAGCAGTAATTGACTGAAACCATGAGAATTGGAAGAACATTTAATAATACCGTAAAGATACACTCAACCCATCCAGAATATGGGGAATTCTACAGAACAAATGAAGCAGTTTCTTCTGTAAACGTGTGCATGGCACTGAGGGTGTAGCTCAGTGGCAGGGCACTTGCTTAGCAAGCACGAGGCTCTGGACTCAGCACCCAAAATAAATAAATGAATGAATAATGCATGGCATAAAAAAGGAAAAAAGGGCAAATGTTACAGATTTAAAGAAACTTAAGGCCATACCAATGATTGAGTAGGTAAATCTAAGTTATTTTTAAAGAATTCCTTGCCAGGTGTGGTGAATGTGTCATCCCAGGCAGGAGGATTGCTGCAAGTTGGAGGCCAGCCTGGGCTATGTGGTAAGTTCAAGGCTAGCCTGGGCTACATAGCAAGACCCTGTCTCAAAAATGTTTCTTTTCTTTTTTGTTTATTATTTTGCAGTACTAGAGACTGAACTTAGGGACTTCGCACTGATCCATATCCCAAGCCCATCTTTTTTTGGGGGCTTTTTGAGACAGTGTCTTGCTATGCAGTTCAGGCTGGGCTTGAGCTCACTTTGTAGCCCAGACTAATCTTGAAATCACAACGATACTCCTACCTCAGCCTCCCAAGTGCTGGGATTACAGGCATGCATACCATGCCTGGCATCCTCAGTCCATCTTTATTTTGAGACAAGGTATTCGTAAGTCACTAATTTACCAGAGTGACCTCAAACTTGTGATCTTCCTGCCTCAGCCTCCTAGAGTGCTGGGATTACAGGCATGCATCACCATGCCCAGTATATAAACCTAATTTGAACAGATCACCTATATTAAAGAAATGTTTTGAGATAATCTGGGAAAATAGGAAATAGACTGGGTATTCTGTAAGAAGTATTAGTTTATGCTAATTTGGGATGTGGGTGAAAGTAGAACCATACATAGATTTTGAAGTTGTAATTTATTATTAGAGATACACCCTAAAGTATTTACAGGTGAAATGATAAAATAGCTATGATTTTTTTCTTTAAATATTCCAGCAAAAAACAAAAGTAAAGAGCTGAAAGAGGTGGGAGAGATGATGAAACAAGAATCTTGCTGATTTTTGAAGCTGAGCAATGAATACACAGTATTTGTTTAATTCTTTTATATGTTTTAGGGTGTTTGGAAATTTCCATAATGAGATATTTAAGGCCAAGCTAACAAGTGTAGACTTTAGACTATACTGTGTCTTCCTGGAATTTGGGAAGAGGTGGCCTCAGGAGGGACTTGGGAAGGGCCTCAAGAGACCGACAAGCTCAGCCTGGCAGCAGTGGCCTGGTCACTGATGAAGATGGTGGTGAGGAGCACGGAACCGTGTCTGAGAACTGAGAGAGGAAATAGTGTCAGAAGAGGCAGTTGGGCGGGTTGGCAGTGTGGAAGTGGGTCAGGTGCTCCCGAGGCAACCCTTCTCTTCAGTCTGGAGCAGTTATCGGCACAGCCCTTCCCTGGGGACTGAGGACAAGGGGAAGGGCAGGCTATACCAAGGTGGAACTGCGCCAGGGTTTGTACTAGCTAGTGTGGAGCCCAGTGGGGAAGCGGTGAATTTTTTTGTGTGTGTTCATGAGGAATTTCTGTCTTGTGTTTCATTGTGAAACTCATAGGTACAGTGATTTACTTTGTTCATCTTTTTCTGTTTTCATTCACACAAGAGTAAAAGACTTCTTAGTGACCCTGAGTCACTTATACTATTTAAGATTGAGATTGTATGATTCATTTGTGAAGTTGAACACTTTACAAAGATATGTGTGGGGTTACTAAATGAATTAAAATGATACAGTCTGGGGAAACAATATTAAAAAATAAACTTCAGATCCAGTAGAAAGCTTATTAAAAATAAGCTTCAGATCCAACAGAAGGTAACAGTTGCTATAGCTTCAAGAGAAATGATAGTTCTTTAGCCATTTTGTAATTACTTCACACATGAAATATTTGCTATAACCCCTTTCCCCATTATAGCCACCCCAGAGTGTAATTTCCTGAACACCTTGGGTTTCTTCTTCCCCTACAAATTGTATCCTCTAAGAATAGCCACTTTATATGATTAATGTGCTTTCCTTGCTGTGTCGGTTAACACCTCATCTACAGAGCACTGAAGCTGAGGTGCAGGACAGAGATAAGAGACGAGGCTTATTAAGGGGGAAAAGAATGTTGGAAGCCAGTGTATCTTTCAGCCTTATTACTTTGGAGATTATCTAGTAGGACTTTTTGCTTTCACCACCCAAGCCAGCACCCACAACCTAGCTTAGCAGTCGGAGGTGGCATGTTTTTGTTATTATTTGTTGTCAGGGCCTCTAGCGTGCCAGGTAAGTGCTCTTCCACTGAGCTATAGCTCCTCCTCAGGAAAGTGAGGTTTTAGTCAGGTTTTCTATTAGATTTGGGGCTTAATTAAAAGACAGACATCTAGCTGGATGTGGTAGTGCATGCCTATAATCCAAGTGCTCTGGGGTGCTGAGGCAGAAGGGTTGCAGGTTCAAACCCAGCTTAGGCAATTTGGTGACTTAGTTATTTTTCCTCATTGCTAAGACAAAATACCCAACACTCAAAGTTGAAAGAAGAAAGATTTATTTCAGCTCACAGTTTGTAGAGGTTTCGGTTCATAATTGGCTGGCTCCAAGCCAAGCCAGCACAGCAGACAGGCACTGCAGAGGAGAAACCGGTTATGGTGGGCAGAAGGTAAGAGAGCAAGCAGGCAAGCAGGCGGCAGACACAGGAAGCCTCTTCTGCCCTTACATCATACCTGGCTACACACCCTTCTGACGAATCTCTCGCACCTTGGATCCTAGCAACCTTAATCCTAGCATCGCACCATGCATCAGTCTCACATTCTAGATCTAGCCACCTCTTAAAAAGTCCCGGCTGTGACTACATGAGGCTATGGGGGTGCATCTGGACACAGTGTTAACAGTGATTTAGCCAGATCCTATCTCAAAATTAAAATAAATAAGTAAGTAAATAAATAGGCTGTGGATGTAGGTTAGTGCTCAGTGCTGAGGTCTTGGGTTCGATCCTCAGTGCTAAAAAATAAATAAACTAAGAGTTCTCATTCACAGTAATTGTTGTGAAAAGCTTTCAGGGAGTAAGAAGAAGAGATGAGAACATTTCTAAAAGCAAGGGAGGTGGTTTTTCTTTCTGAGGGAATCTTAGCTGAGCTGCTGGGTCACAGGAGAGACCAGGGAAGGTCGTGGAGCAGGCTGAACCGCCATCAGTGCCATGGAAATGAGAAGAGGAGAGGTGGCAGCAGGGGTTCCTAACAGCACTGCCTTCCCTGCTGCATTGTCAGAAAGAGCTGCGAATAGATGTCCATTATCTCTTTCTACAAAGGGATTAGGGTGGGTGAAAGAAATTAATGGCTTTTGAGTTACCGTGGAAATACTAATGAATGTCAGGACTAGAGATGTAAAACAGGTAAAATAGGCATTTTTTTCTGCCTCATTTCTCTCCTTTTCTCTTTTGATTTGCTATTTTAAGATCCAGATCTTATTTATTTATTCATTTATTTTTCTGTAGCCAGAAGCAGAACCTCTGCCCTCTGGGAGTGTGATTTGTCTTCTTTAGGGAACAACTTTATTAGTTTTTGATTCTCTCCAGTGTGTGTCAGCAAATGCTTTGAGAAACATTTCAGAAGGAAAACTCTCTACCAGGGAAGTGTGTTTATCTCTGCATGGATATAATTTTCATGCCTGATAATGTCTCAGGAGGTCTCTCAAAGTCCCATTTTATTAAAATACTAAACTGGAGTTGGGATTCTGAACTGGAGTTCAGAATCCCAAAATTCTGAAAGGAAAGTTTGTACCTAGCTTAAGCAATGTAGCAATTTAGTGAGACCCTGTCTCAAATTTTTTGAGGGGAGGGTATTGGGAATTGAACTCAGGACCTCACACTTGCCAGGCAGGTGCTGTGCCACTGAGCTAAATCCCCGGCATCAAAATCTTAAAAGATGGATGGATGGATGAATGGATGGATGATGGATGGGCTTGGGATGTAGCTTAGTGCAGAGCACCTGGGCTCAATCCCCTGTTACTGCAACAAACAAACAAACAAACAAAAACCTACACTGATATATATCACAGCTCACTGTGGATTAAAGATGGCATGACTAGATAAACTTGTGAAACAGAGGGGAAGGGAATTATACCTACTATGTGCTGAGCATTGTGTTAGGAGCTTTATTTCTAATTCGACTTTTTAAGCACCTATGATATACAGAAACTATACTATGTACTGTGACATAAAGGTGAAGAGAATTTACTGTCATAATGGAAAAGATTGACTTTTTTTGTATTTTTTAATAAAGTTTGTAATCCAATGGACACACAAAACTGCGCTGAGAAAAACAGTTTCATAAGTTATTAAGTATTAGGAAGTTTGGAGAGGTCTGGGTTACAGGAGGGGGGCTGGCCAGTCTTTGTACAGGTGCGGTGTGACACTTCCACATCGCGGGAGCAGTGACCGTTGCTGTCGTGAAATGCACTTATACAAATGGGTGACAATATAAAGTCTGAGTATGAAAATAAGATTTTCTCTGAAAACATATTTTTGGCACAGATTAAAAAAATGTATGTTGGGGAAATTTGATTTTTAAGTCAGTATTATATGTATTTATATATATTATATGTTTATATACACACACGTCCCATGTTCTCTGTATCCCACCAAGGAAGGCCATTGTGTGTTTGCTCCTCTTCCACCGTAAACTGTACATACTGGTGAGTCAAGGGAAGGTTGACTTTTTAAAAACAAACTTTAAAATGTATTTGTTCAGACATTTAAATAAACTAATGCAGTCTGAGGAAGAGCCTGTGACAGAGGAATACTACAATCGGGATGCCCAGTAGGACTCGAGTGTATGTGTATAGTTCAGATGGGGAAAGGGCTGGGGGTTCAGGACAAATTTTCTTTCAGGAGGGTGGTAAATACTCAGTCACTGGTTGAAGAAGGAAGGAACGCTTCAAGCTAAGGGAATAGTATAAGCACATTCAGCTTGGGGAGAAAACCACCATCTAAACTGTGAGCTGGTGGGAGCAATCGTAGTCACTAGGCACAAGGCCCATAAACTGGCTTTAGGTTTTTTGGGCCTGCCTGAGAAACAGGAGTTTATGTGCAGCACATTGCAGATTCTTACATTGACACTTTCTGGCTTGAGCAACCTAAGGAAAGAACTTGGCAGGGAATGATGTGGCAGAAGGTGCCTTCTCTCTGTATATTTAGTATTCTGTGGAACATTACTTAGAAGCAGGAAATCCTGGCAAAGTGTGATTGGGTTCTAGACCCACAGGGCATACCTCGTCATAGTTGTTCAGTATTTCTACTTTTTTCCATAGACGTCTGCCAGTCATGTTGACATCGCATACCCCATACTTACTCTTGCACTCATTCACCGTCATCCCAGTTCAGCTTTTCAGCTGAGAGAGTTTTCCTTAGCTATGTCTTGCCAATTAGGTACTATTTTGGAATTTCACTACTTCTATTTTGTTTGGTTTGAACCAGAAAGATGTGATCTCTGCTCTGTTTAGTTTCTTGCATCTACCCTTTTATAAGTAATTAATACTTTGCCTTTTCTTCTTTTTTTTAGAGCACAAACAAACATTCCCAAACATTCTGAAGAAGGGTTACCTGGAGATTAGGAAGGATCATGACAGTTACTGGCAAAGCTGTTACGCGGAACTCTCACCCTATAACTTATACTTCTACAGTCTTGACAGCAGTGGGAATCAAAACCTCTATGCCACATACCAGCTTTCACACTTCCAGAGCATATCTGTCTTGGGTCACCTTGAGGCCAGGATGGTGGATGCTGTCCTCTATGACAACACTCAGCTGCAGCTAAAGGCGGAGTCACCGTGGGAGGCTTTGGACTGGGGGCAGAAGCTCTGGGAGGTTGTGCAGGCTGCTGTGCCTGGTTATGTAGGACGACAGGATGAGCTCGTGAACTCACCAGGGCTCGGCCATCACGTTAACTGTACACAGAATCATTGTTTACAGAAGAAAGCCCATGGGCTGCTGCCACCATCCCCGGTCTTGGATAGCCCCAAACAGTACCAAAACATCCTCAAATCAGGGACACTCTACAGACTAACTGTCCAGAATAACTGGAAGGCATTTACATTTGTGCTAAGCAGGGCCTACCTTATGGCCTTTCAGCCTGGCAAGCTAGATGAGGATCCCCTGTTGAGCTACAACGTGGATGTGTGTCTGGCTGTCCAGGTAGACCACCTGGATGGCTGTGACTCTTGCTTTCAAGTCATTTTCCCTCAGGATGTCCTTCGCCTCCGAGCCGAGACCCGGCAGAGGGCTCAGGAGTGGATGGAGGCTCTGAAGACAGCTGCTAATGCGGCGAGGAGTTCGGAGCAGAACCTTCAAGTCACACTGAGGAGTAAGCCCGAGGGTCAGATGGGTGGGCACGAGCTCAGGAAGAACAAACGCCAGTCCGTGACCACCAGCTTCCTGAGCATCCTGACAACTCTGTCTTTGGAGCGTGGCCTCACTGCTCAAAGTTTCAAGTGTGCAGGTACGGAGCAACTTTTCAGCATAAAGCTCATTAAAGAGCAATCCTGAATCCCGTAGTTGGAATTCACTTTTATTTATTTATTTATTTTTTTGGCGGTACTGGGGATTGAACTCAGGACCCTGCGCTTGCTAGGCAAGCGCTTATTCCACTGAGCTATATCCCCAGCCCCTGGAATTCACTTTTAAAATGTCCTCATAAGACTCTCAGAAACCCTGCTTATGAAAAGCATTTCTCCTCCACTGCCTTTGCTCTGTGAAATCTGTTCATACTTAAACTACTCAGACCATGTTGGTAAAGTAAGTAGAAGCAGGTATGATATACCCTACTAAGTCAAAATGATTTGGCGAGAGCCTAAGCAGACTGGAATTTGGGCGTTGTAAATTGCCAGTGATTCCATTGCCAGTCACTGGGACTGTGTCAAGAGGCATGTGAGTTCAAGGCTGACCACCAGCACTCCTTAGGCAAGGCAAATGCTGGTCGTCGTTAACTGCTGTTGATCATGACCTTGTCAAGACCTGTTAAGGTGGAATCTAGAAAGTCAGCGTTGACAGGAAGCATGCAGATGGCTAAAAGAACAGTGGAGGGTTATTCATCAGGTAGCTCCTGTGTCACTGTGGGCAGGTCTCATTACTAGGAAGAACAGGCTTCCAGGGACTGCTGTATAAGGGTGTTACAAGGTGGAGTTCAGGACTAGGGATGGATTATATCCAAAAACCCATTGCTGCTGCTTCCCTCTCTACTCCCTGTTTCTTCCTACCTTCCTCCAAATGGCAAAATGGAAAAAATCACTATAGCACATCTATATCTACTATAACCTAGATCAAAATTATTTTCCTTTCAGTAAACCCTACAATTTGGGACAATAAATTTTTTCCCATAAAGATGGTTTTAATCAGAAGCCTGAATGGGAAGATTTTAGTTTAAGAATTTAATACTTAAGTATGTTTAAAAATGAACAGGAAGTTCCCCTTCAGCCAATACCAGATTTTAAGTTCTATTCTTGCTCTTGGATTGAAAAAAGCTGGGTGATAGTGAAAAGAATTTTAAGAACATTCTAAATTTAGGTTAGTTATGATGATGGCCTTTTCTATTGAAAAATAATTTACTTACAGGGGAGGATTATGTGAATCACACTTCCTTTGTCCTGAGGGCCTCAGTGAGCATTGAGGGGAAATTTGCAGAGCTTGTTTGGAGAAGAGAGCGAGTTAAACCATACTAGTGTGTGAGACTGTATCTATGAATGTGACAGACCTTGTGTCATATGGCTACTTTTAAAAAGTGGTTTTGAAATGAGACACTCACTTTGTCATAGTTTAAACATTTTTGGTGTTCCAGGATTGTCTTATACTGGTACATGTATTATATTTCAAAGTTCAGGCATGCAATAATAATTTGTTAACTGCTAACTTCGTGGACATCCTGAAATTACTTGTATAGCATTAGATTACTGATAGGACCAACAAATCTGTTGGAATAAGGAAGAACGTTATTGTTGGCCCCAAACCTTAGTTTTCAAGGTAGACCCTGGAGTACCTGAATCAAGAAATGTAGCAAATGTGCGAAGAAAAGCCTCAGATGCCATAGAAGTGGTCACCTAATTCACCTCCTTCTCAACCTGGGTAGTGCACACTATTGTGTTCTTAGCACTCAAAAGGGGAGAGGATAGAGGAAGGCCACTGCCCTCAGCAGTCAGAGAAGCGAAAACAGAAAAAAAGCAGAGCTGAAAAGAGGCAGGGGGTAGGAAGCTAAGTAGAAAAGAAGAGAAAAAGTATTATGTAATGGATAGGAAGAGAGATTTCTGGCAGTTGCTGTAGGTTCCATGTGGTAGGATTCCTCTTTGCTGTCTAAATTTGGTGCTCACTAAATTTGCTTGGAGGACAGGCCGGGGATGAGTAACAGACAGAAACGCAGGGGAGAGAAGTAACAAGTCTGAAACTCCTTTGCTTTGCTTTGCTTTGCTTAGCTTTTACGTTCGTGCTTTGGTCTAGAGCTCTAATGGGACACTGGTAGATTTCTAATTTGGGTTGGGGAAAGTGCTAATTCATATAGTGTGGTACATTCCAAAGCAAATACAAATCTATTTCATTTAAATGCTTCCTCTTGAATGAGAAAATGCTATATTGAGTTGCTCTGTGACTCATGGGGCCGGTCTACCCGCTTTTTATTCTTAATACTGGTTGGTACCTGGAGAATTGTTTCTTGCTTCGGGTAGGAATACTTTATCTCCTGCAGGGGGCAGAGTCTCAAAAGAAAAAGGAAACCTCTGTTTTTTAAATTACTTAGGAGGCTGTTCATTATATATCACAGATTATTATAGCAGATGGAACTTTAAAAATTGATCTGTATTTCTCATAAACAGAGTTAATTTTAACCAGCTGCTTCTGGCTTTTGTACCTGTGTCGTCTAACTTTGTGTCCTCATAAAAACATACATGCAATGTAAAAGCTGGTTGTATAGCATGTTTACCTGCCAAATGCCAAAAGTTCCAGTACGTTGTTGTTTTAGTGAGTTTCAGCTTTGTCTCATTTTAAAAAGAAGCTAATTCACAGTATTTCTTGGCTTTAGTAGTATGGCTCTTTAAGTTTTTATATCTGCTTATTTCTTTTAAAAAATATTTTGGATGAGTAGACTTTAAAAGTAGAAGATTACACTGAGCAGCTCCTTATTATGATATCATTTAGTTGCTGTTCAGAGGAACCACAAATGTTGGCTTTTAAATCTATAAAATAGTAGTTAGCTTTATTTCACAAAATTCTTTCTGTAAGAGAAGGATTTTCTATAGCCTTCTTTAAAATTTAGAGTCCCTGCAGAGCAAACACACCATGACCATCCAGAAATGCCTGAGGTGTGGTTTTGAAAATTTATGCTGATACTTAACTGCATATTTCTTAACATGTGGTTGGGCTTCTGATAGTTACATTTGATTATGTGTGGTTGCTCCATCGCTTCCTCTCGTTTCATAGCTGCCCAAGCTTAGGAAGTGCTAGCCGAGGAGCTCTCATCTTGCCATTCCTGGAACTTCCTCCAGGGGTTTCACACTGGCTGGTTTTACATCTCTTACTTCCTGAAATGTGAAACTCAACTCTTCCATTTATTGTAGTTTATTGTTTGCCCAGAAACTTGCGCACACCTAGACACTGCAGGAGAGCAGACATGGTCTCTGGCCTCATGAAGCTTGCAGTCAGCTAAGGGAAAACAAGTTAATGAAATAATCACATCAGTGATTGTCAAATGGCAGCTAACAGAAGTGAGGCCAACATACTAGATTACAGAAGTGTCAGAGGTGGTGTCAGGTGGAACTATGTGAAGTTGCAAATCTTCAATCATTTTGAATTTATATTTGACCCTAAAGGTTCTTGAGTTGGGGATGGTACTGAAGAACTGGAACTGTGAGAGAGCTTAGGTCAAGTTTTTGAGGAACATCCCCGTAACAGAAAGCAAAATGTGCTTCTTTAGTGAAATTACTGGTTGGAGTTCAAAATTATGTTCAGCAAAGCTGGGCGTGATAGTACATGCCTGTAATCCCAGCACTCAGGAGCCTGAGGCAGGAGGATCGCTGTGAGTTTAAGGCCAGCCTGGGCTACGTAGTGAGTTCAAGGCCAGACTGAATTACATATTGAGGCCCCAGCTCAAAAAAAAAAAAAATGATGGTCGGCAATGAGGATTGAGGTTAAAATATTAATGCTAAAACAAATTATTGTTTCTGAATATGTGCCTGTAAGTTTGTAAACTGATTTATTCATATATGCTATATAAATTAGATTAAAAGGCAGCAACTCATGTTCGAGGTCCATTCACACTCAATAGATACATAGTTTTCTTGGCACTGGCGCACACAGATGTTTTTCCTGTAATTTACCAGCAATCAACAAACCCAGCAATTGAGCACTGTAATCACAGGGCCCCAGGACTTGTTTATAGGTGTGACAAGATGCAGAGCTCACCTTTGAAAGTGTTCGTTGTGGGACTGTTCCGTAATCCGGAGATAAAATTAGACAGCCCACTGCGCGGCGCAGTTCCTGGTTCTGAACTGAAGTTGAGCCTGTTAAGGGAAGAAACAGGGAGCCGGAGGGGATCCCTCCACCATTTTCAAACTGTCAGTTTTTATGGTTTTACTCCTTTGGCTGCTGTTTAACCTCTTGGGACTGCTGTTGGTAATTACCTTTCTCTGGCATTAAGAGCTTTTTGCTTTCCTGTTTCTCTCCCTCCAGCCCTGGGGCGGGGTAACCCAAAGGGGGGAAAAAGTTTTGCTATGAATTCTTCAGCCATTTAGTGCAAATTCCTGTAATTACCGGCATTGTGTCTTCTCTGAATGGCACATAATACAGCAGAAGCCATTCCTAATTGAGACCTTACAGGAGGTACAAATCCCCTCTTTGTTCAGCCTGACAAATTAGTGCCAGAAAGTGGCAGGGTCCGAGGGGGAATCAAAGGCAAGAAACACAAAGATGGAACTTAAGGCTACAGTAATAACCCTCTCTTGTCCTGAAGGGAAAAAATAATGACCAATGAAAAATGAAGGTTTTTTTTTTTGTTATAAATTCCCTTGACATGACAGCACCTCAGGGCTGCTCTATTTATTTAGCAAAAGTGATTAAATAGTAATACAACAGGGAGGCCCATTGTGTCCTTGGGCACCCCCACCTCCCAGACCCCTGCTGTCTGGGCTAATTGATTGACAACGAACCTCTGATAAAGAAGTATGTTGTTAGGACCTGGGGTGGGGGGAGCATCCCACCCCCCGTGGGCTGTCTGAGAGCGTGTGTTTCATTTTTGTTTGAATTGCACTCTGGTTTTTCTTTGCCCCACCCTACTCCCTCCACCCCATTTCTCTCCCTTGACTTATTTTCCCTTTTGCCTTTTCTCTTCCCTCTTGGCATTCACAGACAGGTAGAGGGGAATTAGAAGGGTGGTGTGGTCTTCTGACAAATCTATCCATGATGACAATCTCCCCGCTCTCCCCCTGCCTTTTGTGTGAGAAGGGCGGGGCGGGGGGAGTGATTGCTGGTGCTTTAAGGACCGAAAAGTCCTTACGTGTGGGAATAGATGTCTGGAGTTAGTTTTCACACTAAGATTTTTCTCTTTAGTTTCTTACACAACTTTAAAAAACAATCTGTACACTAATAACATTTCCCCGTGGTTGGGAAGAGGGAGTTAGGAAGAAAGAAATAAGTTTTTAGTCTCAGTTCCCAAGAAGCCAGGATTGATTATTTAGAGATCAAATCTGAGTGCTTGTGGTATAAATCCGTACCCCAAGGATGTTGCTGTAAACTGTGGGAAGATGACCGAAAGGCTGCTAGGCAGATAATTAATAGCTCCTGGTTATATATGCTCAACTAGTTAAGCTGAAGATAAGTCCTTAATTTAACTCAGTTACAGCTGCAAAAACAAATCATTTCAAGCCCCTATGAAAGCAAAATATATTAAACAGTATCAACCTTGTTAATACCACATGGCATTTCATGTGATAAATGAGTGTTTTTCTGGGGAAGGCCTGTTTTATGACTCATTTAGACATAAAGAATACCTTTACCCTAGCAATACAAGCATCTCTGATAGAAAGTATGGGTGGTTAATTATTCATGAAATAGCTGCCAGTGTGGAAATAAGCAATATTTCTGTGTTGGGCCTTGTTATTTACTTATTGGCCTTGAGGTAAATTAGACAGAATAGCAGTTGCTAAGAAAAAGAGAAATTGAATTTGGAGGTGCTTATGAATCAGCATGTACAACACACACACACACACACACACACACACACATATATCAACAGTTGATTTTGGAGGTGCTTATGAATCAGCATGTACAAAACACACACACACACACACACACACATACACATATATCAACAGTTGATTTCTAAGTTCCAAGAAGGGCGGTTGTGTATTATTATACTCTTGGAAAAAATTTTAAAAGTTCTTGGGTAGGTAAAATTTGTTTTCATTCTCATGTGAAATATTAGGACATCTTTAGTAACTAAAGAACCAGATTGTCTAAGGAAATAGGAGAAACAAATTGATTTTCCTTGATATTTCCAATTCTTACCTTTATTACTATTTGTAAATATCTCCCATTTGGTAGGAATAATAATCATATGAAGACTTATTTGATTTAGGGAATAGGCAGGTAGCCAACTGGAGGAGAAATGACTATGGAGAAAAATTTAGATGTGTCCCTCAAAGAATATGGACAATTTGCATAAATACGAATTGTTTAATTTGTTATTGTTTTCTCACATTATTTGGTGTAAGTCATTTTGGTATTGTTTTGAATCATTGTCTTATGTGGGAAAAGTCTCTGGGGGTTGTTGTTTTGTTTTGCCAAAGGCTAAATTTTATGTTCTCAATCTTAAATATCACCATGGAGGGTTGCTGATAGTTTTATTGAAGGGTTTATTTCAATGCACAATTAATAAACCCCTCGTGTGTGCTACCTGTGTTCTGCAGGGTACTCATTCCTGTCAAATAAGAATGAGGAGCAGGCTGTCCTCCTTAGACTTGCAGAATCCTCCTCAAAAGTATATAAAGGACTTGAAGGGAGTTAGCAAGGGAATAGGCCTGGGTGACTGGGGTCAAACCATCATGGTAACTGGTTTGGTGACCATTATGTCCTTATGTATGTCAGAAAATCCCTGTTACAGAGAATTTCCAAGCCAAAGAGCTAAAGTGACTTCCCACTCCTCTCTTTGTGTGTTTGTGCACATGTGTGTGTCTGGCACAGTACCGGGGGTTGACCCCAGGGCCTTTGCACTGAGTTATGTCCCTAACCATTTTTTTAAAGACAGAGCTTGATAAATTGCCCATGAAAGGCTTAAATGTGTAACCCTCCTGCCTCCATCTCGCAGAGTGCTAAGATTACAAGTGTGTGCCGTCATATCCAACCTTCCTACTCCATTTAAAATTTTGGCTTACTGCTATAGTTGGGCAGCTGAGGCAAGAAGATTGCAAATTTAAGGTCAGTGAGGTTTCCATAGTGAGTTCAAGGCCAGCCTGAACAGCATAGTGAAGCCCGGTCTCAAAACACTAAATAAATAAACACATAAGCTTTATATTTCCCAGAGAATTAAATTCAGAAGAAATTTCCTTGACTTTTATTACCACCTATCAAAAATAAATCTTAAATTTCTATTGTGTGCTCATTAGATGCTAGGGGAGGCTCAAGAGAAGTGTAGTTATGGTCTGAAACCCTAGCATGTTACAATCTGGCTGAGGGTACACAAAGGAAAATGAGAGATAGTACACAACTACACCAGAACTATGTTATACATATATTGCTTAGTGTTTAGAAAAGCATTTGCCCAAATCCCCAAAACAGAGAAACTTGGGTTATCTGAAATTATGGTCATGATGTTTTGTGAATGCCTGGCAGTTTTACCCACTGATTACTGACTAACAGATCTGTTTCAGCCTAAAAGGTTGTCTGTAAAGATAACACGATAAGAATAAGATGCAGCATAGTTTAGTAAGAGCAAAGACTGGGTCCTTCTGTCTGGGTTTTCAGATCTGCTACTCACTGGTTGTATGACCCTGAATAAAGTACTTAACCTCTCTCTACTTCCATGTTTTTATTGCAGATGTGAGAAAATAATTACATCTAACTTGTTAATTTGTAGTGCAAATAAGTTGAGTTTAAGGGCTTAGAATAGTGCCCAGCACATAAGTGTTAGCTATCATTAGTATTTGCCCACCTATGACAGCAGTTACCAGAATAAAGATATATTAGGTGTTCTTATCAAAATCATAGCTATTGTAAAACTAGGTTGGACAGCTAATGTGTAGAATGACAGAATTGATATTCTGAAATGTAAGTCAGAGAAATGATTCAAAACAAATGAGATTTAGAGTGATATAGACCTATAGTTATTTTGATATAGTGATGCAGACCTATACTTTGCAGAAAATTACCTGCAAAGATGGAAAGCAAGGAAACTTAACCCGACAACAGCCCCTGTGGGAGGCAGTACAAATGAGGCAGTAGGGAAGCCAGCGTTTGTGCTCCCATGGCCCCATCCAAAGCATTCACAAAACAGGTCCGGAAAGAAGAGATAATGTCCTCACTGTTCTCTGCCCTGGCCAGACCACATTAGGAAATTTCCATCATAAATGCTGTATTTTCACAACAAATGCCCACATCTGTTGATGTGTGATAAGATAGTTAAAGGACTAAAAACCACAGACTGCAAATGTAACCTCGACTGAGGGGATCATAGGTATCATCTCCAAATACTTGAAGGCTGCCACATAGAAGGCAGAGTACACATAGTCCGTGTACTTAGTTCCACTGGGACTAGGGTAACAGAAACACCCAGAGTAGCTGGATTTCCTGAAGCCAGGGATAGAAATGCATAGAACAGCAAGAGGCCTGGCCAGTGAGATTGGAAAACTGGAAGTTTTTGGCCTCAGGACAAGATGCTTAAATGGTCTCATCTAGAGTTTTCTCATTTTCAAGATAAAGAGACTTATTCAGCCCTTCTGCAAATGTTTATTGATGTCTTCCTATGTATTGAGCTCTGTGCTTGGTGCATAGAAAATGAGACAATCCCATTATGTGTCCCCACAGAACATGAAGAATTAAAAGCCAAATAAATAGGTAATTATACCACACAGTTGAATTTGAGGGTCTTTGACTTTCATGCTCTTTGTCTCTGTCTGGCATATTTTAGGAGGAATGTCTGTGCTTTATAAAATATCTTTGTCTCTCATCTGTGATTCTTTGATGGTCCATAGAAGATTAGAGAAATTGGGATTAAGGTCCTCCATTTAAATCTCATTTAATAAATAAATACTACTTTTTTCCTTTAGGGAAGAGAATTTAAACCAGTAAAAATACCAATTGACAGAGAAGACAGCCGATAGGAATCCTTTTTCTCATTCTGATGTCTATTATTGGATAAATTACTTTTTACTATTTTTACAGTCTAGGTTTATAGGTCCAGAAAGTCATTTTAAATAAAAATAAATGAACAAGAATAATATGAATATACACTGAAATAATAATGTGAGTCTATGGAAGAAAAAGAATGTTATATAATTTGTATTTTAAACTCTTTCACATCCTGAAGTTCAAAGAGATTTGATCACTTTATATAAGTAGACCTTTTGATTTTATAGGACTTAAATTTGCTTTTTTGATTTATTCCTGGTATTCTCATCACAGAAGTCACATGTTCCTCTTTGATATGTTTCAGAAGAATAAAATCATTTTGAATTTCAGAAGATATGGATCTTTTGATAGACCTTCCTGAACTTCATAGGCCATCGCTGTGCTCTTTTTTTTTTTTAACCGTTCATTTCTCCAGTCTTTGTTGCTATACTTTGGTCTGGAAAGTTCTTGTCTCTTTTTGTAGCTTCCTCTTTGGTTAACATTGTTCTCATCCCATGTTCATTTCTGGCTAAACTTCTAAAGAAAGTGTTAATGTACTACTGGACTCCACATTGAGTTAAAAGTTTCTATTTACTGACCTTTCACGGGGGAAGAAACTGGTCTAGTTGTGGTTTTAGGGTAGACTGGGGTAGGTCAAGATCCTCCTCAATTTATAGCTAAGTTCCTTGAAAAACTAAGGTTTTCATGAACTTCCAAGAGTCAGAACTACATGAGAGATTTTCTAAAACCTATTATATTATATCTGAAGGCAGAAACACAGTTATGTGAAAATCCTCCCATTTTAAAATCTCTAGATAAGGAAATCTGGTAATTTAGCAATACCAATTTATTTCTCCCATTAATGTTTTCAACAGATTAGGCTACTGTAGTTTCAGAAGTTGAGTCCTATGAGTAACCTAAAAGTCAATTTTGTAGAAGCAAATGCAACTATATGTCTATATGTCCTTATACCTTGAAATATAAGATGCAATGTTTTAATTAAATCACATTAAAAACACAAAGAGCACGAAACTCCTTTCCTTATTTTGGATGGAGAAAGGAGCCACCTTACAGAGCAATGAGCCCTGACAGCCAGTGTTTGCATGTTAGTTATGGTTCTGGGTTTAGTTCTGTATTTTTTTAAGACTTGTGGGTGCCAAAAAAACCCTTTCCACACTTACAGATTTTTTTCCAAACCTTTCTTGGCCACACTTTCTCTCCTCACTCCCCACTATTGTTTTCTTGCAACAGGGTCTCACTGTATAGCCCAGGCTGGCCTCGAACTCCCCACTGATCCTCCTGCCTCAGGCTCTGGATTGCTGAGATTACAGGGATGTGCCCCCACTCCCGGCTGATCTCTCTGCACTCTTAATTTCCTGATAGAATTGAGCATAGCTCCTCATGACCCCAACTCTATCCACTTTTATGGACCTGTATTGTAGTCTGACTTTTTTGAGGGCAGGACCCCGACACTGGTGAACCTGCCCCAGGATCTCTCCAAGGAAGGTAGTTTAAGTACTATCTACATCAGAGTCAGGGTGTGGTATGAGGAGGGATGGCTAGACTCTTCCCATGACCTGCTGAAGTCAGAATCTCTGGGGTTTTTAACAAGCTTTCTAATTCACTTGGTTACATACAAAGTTTGAGAGAATCCTTGCCTAACCTATAAAATGTGCTTTTTTTTTTTAGTGTTGGAGATTGAACCCAGGGTCTTGCACATGCTGGAAAAGTAATCAGCCAATGAGCTATACCCCAGTCCCATATAGAATGTTCTTAATGGGTGAATCCACCATACTTCAGTTTTCTCTAGGTTATATAAGCCTATTCCCTAAACATTTCTTCTGCATGTGTTAAACGCTTTAACTATTGAAGTGTTAATCTGCTGAAACATCTCCAAGTTTCTGTGTCTTTCTTACATTCTGGAAACTTCATTGGTATTGTAACAAGGTTCTATGTAGTAGTACAAAGAAACTAAAGTGGTAGCTCAAACCCTTTACCTACATTCTGACTCCCCTTTTTAATACATCCTGTTGTCATGCCAAATTTTATTGTATACTTGGTAAGTATATTTAGTACTTGAATTTTAAGACAGCCTTTCCCTCTCTCACATTATTTGCTGTCACCTGGGTCATCTTTCACCTAGATGACCACAGTGGCCTCCTAAACCAATGTTCCATTCCAACCTTTCCCAAATCTTTTTTTCTAATTTTTTTATTAAAAAAACAACAACAACAACAACAATGAAGACAAAACCAAAACAACACAAAAACATAAAAAATAATGCATGATCTGAAAACAAAATGATAAGAATTAACAATGGTTTCGACATCCCTCCCCAAATCTTTTTTAAAAAAGTAATTTCTTTCTTTATTTGTCTTTTTGAGACAAGGTCTTGCTGTGCAGTTCAGGTCGGCTGTGAGCTCACTTTGCAGCCCAGGCTAGTCTCGAACTCACAACAACCCACCTGCCTCAGCCTCCTGATTGCTGGGATTACAGGTGTGTGCCACCACGTCTGGCTCCCTCCCTAAATCTTGTTTTTTTTTTTTTTTTTTTTTTTTGCGGTACTGAGGATCGAACTCAGGACCCTGTGCTTGCTAGGCAAGCGCTTATTCCACTGAGCTATATCCCCAGCCCCTTCCCTAAATCTTGTGACACATGTGAGCTTGATAAATTTAGATTGACCCTGGTAATTTTCTACATATAACTGTTCAGTGGGTTCCCACTTCTTTTTGGCCTAGACGCCAGCATCCTTATATGACCCTGCTCACCTCCTTGGTCTCAACATTTACTTTGCCACTCTTTCCCCACACATTAGATTCCAACCACACTGGCTTCATTTTATTTCTTGCCCATGCCATCTCTTTCCCACTTACCCTACAACCTTTACCCATGCCGTTGCTTGCACTGGAATATTGCCACCCCACCACTGCCCCAGTTCACTATTCAGGTCACTACTTCGATGCTCCTTGGTCACAAATACCTTTTCCAAATCCTCAGACTGACTTAGCATCTGTTAAATTCCCTCCATGGCAGTACTAATTTAGTACCCCAGTGCCACTTACTCTAGTTATGGTCATCATTCAGATAATATCATCACTTGTGCAGTTGCTTATAATATCTGTCTCCTCCTCCATTTCATTGCAAATGCTGTAATTGCAGAGGTCTGTTGGTCTTGTTCATTGCCATCTCCCTAGCTCTGCATCTGGCACACAGTAGGCACATACTAAATATTTCCGATCATCTTCTGTTTTGAACCCTTCCTCTCCATTGCCACCATTGAATTTCCTGCTTTCACCATCCTTTCTAGGAATCCTAGGTTAGAATCATCTGTAGATGTTCTCTAACTCCATCATCTAGGCTTAAAATTATTAATAGGCAATGGGCCCAAAACTTACTCTGACTTCAGCTTGTAGCCTCGCCACTGATTTATTATATAACCTGAGACAGCTTCTCCACAGACTTATGAGTCAGCATCTTCAACACTGTCTTGAGGGAGAATCATACTGCAATGATTCTCCCTATAACTATTACTGCCTTGGTTGACTTTCTTCCTTCATTCTTTTCTATTATGGCTTCTAAGTTTTTCTATCACTCTAAAAACACATTTGTGACCATGTATAACTACAGTCTTTAGAAGTGGTCTAGCTATGGTCTAGATGTGGTGGCACACACCTACTAGTAGGCAGTAAACCATGATTGGGCATTATTGCATTGGGCATTATTGATTGGGCATTATTGCATTTCATTGTAAATGCCATTACAGCATTTGCAATGAAATGGAGGAGGAGACAGACATTATATAAGCACCTGCACAAGTGATGCTATTATCTGAATGATGACCATAACTAGACCACATCTAAACATTAGTTCTTCCCAATGGCAGCACGAGAACAGGATTTCCTACTTGGAGGCAATTGCTATGTACAATTTAAACATTGTATTGGCTGAACCAAAAGAGACATATCTTAATCTACCCACATTGCACATCACTGCATTTTTGCTCAGGAAATATGGGGAAGTTTCCCAAGTGTTCTTTAGATAAAGAGAAGTCTTTTTGTGGGCTAACAATGGATGAAACACTTTTGGAAAATGGTGTTTCTCTTCCACTGTTAGGACGAGGAATTTTACCTTGAGTAAAGATGCCTGATAATGCCCACAGTTTTCTAGAAACCCCTTGAGCCTAAACTATAAGTTCCTCATCTCAGTAATCTCTATTCACTGGTATGATTGCCTCCTCCTTTCCTCTCCACTCACATTGTTTCACTGCTGTTTGTACTGTGGTCCTTATGGGGTTTTTATAGGGTTAATAAGAATACTTCCTCTTTTCTCCTCCTGGAGATCACAAAGATCTGGATCAAAATATCACAGGTATTGCCTAAATACCATATTTATTGTTATAAAATGCACCCCTATATTTGCTAGATGTATGTATTCACCTGATCTCAGGCGATGTTGCTAAGGTAATGCCCTCTTAATACAGTAGACAATGTTTTCCCTGAAAGCCAGGCTAAGTATACTGTGGTCCTGAACTCACCAGTCAGATACCTCATCTCTCCATATGTGGGGACTGATGGGGGGTCGGGGAGAAGCAGGAAATAGTAGGCTACAAAGTTCTTTCTAATGGCAGCACGAGGACCAGAGAACAGGATTTCCTACTTGGAGGTATTTTTTGTATCTTGTCTACCAAGTCTAAATAAACTGATACCAATATAATCTACATAACCTATCTTTAGATACTAAATATTTAGTTAAAAGATTGCAGAGTTATACATGGTCACAAATGTGTTTTTAGAGTGACAGAAAAACTTAGAAGCCATAATAGAAAAGAACGAAGGAAGAAAGTAAACCAAGGCAGCCTAAATTTCATAGAACATAAAGAATTCGGGGTGAAAATGAAAAAAATTCGAGTATGAATTTACAGGAAGCTGATGAAAATAATCTTTTTCACTTTGAGACTCTTCGTAGCACTGCTTGGATCCACTCTCATGACTTTAATTTTATCAAATTATTGTCATTACTAAAATAGCTCAAGTAGACATTACTCTGAGAGATACTGTCCCAGGATTTTTCAAAGGTTTTAGCAAAAAAGGGAAAGATGGTGTTTTAAAGATACTGTAAAGTTCAAAGAGATGAGACACTCGTGAAACATAAGGAAAGAGAAGCAGGTACCCAGAACGGGGGATGATGTGACAGAGAAGTCAGAGGGGTTGCTGGTGGGACCCTGTGTTTTATATGAGCTCAGATTAGGCTATTTAAAAGAGACTTCTGAATAAACTGGATGGAAACATAGGTTCAGAAACAGAGTAGGGAAAGACAAGTTGCTCTATAGGTAAACCGAAAAGATAATTAGAGCTTCGAAGCTCATAAAGGTTTCCAGTCAATCATAGCAGAGATGTGATTGAGAAATCACAAAAAGAGAATTAGTGGTGATTTAATATAACGTTACATGCTGGGGGAAATAACTGTAGAAAACTGAGGTACACAATGAATTCTCTGAGACAAGAGCATCACAGCAGGGCTGGGACAAAGGCAACGTGAATAATGCACATGCTTCAGGCACAGAATTTAAGGCGTGTTGAGAGTCTTTGATAATCAAGGTAAATAATACTTAAATATAATATTTAATAAAACCAATGCCCCCAAATCCATAATGAATGAAATATAAAGTTTAAATAGAGACATTATCAATATTACTAATTTTTCCTTTTGTCTGAAGCTCTGTTATGGCTCACCATTGGTTTTGAGGAGCATTTCAGTAGATGGTGTATTTCATAAGACCGTCCTAGCAGTTGTGCCTTTCCAAGGATGGCGAGGTGACCCCCCCATATGATAGGAGAGCCCGCAGGACTCCCAGTACCACATGTGCATACAGAACTGACAGAGATGAAGTGATGCTAAAGCACCATGACTACCTTCAGCAGTGTGCTTGTCTGAAATGGTCCACTTAGCTGAACCCCTTTTGATTATGCACTTGTTTTGCAAAGAGTTCTTGCTGGGCAGGTGTCTCACTGGAAAGATTAACTTGTGAGGAAAAGATCCTCAAGCTTGGAGCTGATGTTAGAGCAGGCAAGATGGTGGTGCACTGTGGGTGGACAAGGCCTCTTTCAGGGCACCTCTTGGAGTACCTCATGAATCGTCTTTCTTCAGATAAGAAAGCAGAGCTGGTGGGAAAGCTTTCCTTTTCCTCCTCCAGAACAGGTGAGAGGGCCATCACTGGCGGGAAAAGCGAGTGAGCAGGGTCAGCATGTGGAGCTCTTATTTTTCACTCTGGTCGTTGTACTGTCAGAGGGATTTCATCGGCAGTAGTGTTGGTGCTTTGGGCCCCCTGGTTCTTTGTTTTTGAGGCTTGTCCTGTGCATTGTGGGATGTTTAGCATTATCCCTGTTCTCTCTCTGCTAGACACCCTGATAGCTGTCCCAGCTCATCCTCTGTGACAACCAAACATGTCTGCAAGCATTGCAGTGTCCCCTCTTAGTACAGATCTCTCTCCTGGTTGAGAACCACTGGGCAGTCAACAAGGCCTGCCAACTACACCTTCTTTTCTTCACTCAGTTTTTTCTCAGCTCTTTTAAAATAATAAATGTCTTCTGATGAAATACATGTTATTTCACACTATGTGATGTTTTTTAACCTGTTACCTCTGCATCTTGGTGGATTTAAGTAAAAATAGTGCATAGAACTAGGACCCTCACCAGCCATCATTCTATATCAAATATATCAGATGTTTCAGTAGCAAGTAACAGTATATCCAGTTTAAGTTGCTCAGATTTTTCTGTTTTTGGATTTAATGCCTCAAACAAAGAGCATTCCCCCATATGCCCCAGCCCCAAACTACCTTCTGCTCTAAATAATGGAGCTCATATAATCGTCACAGGTTCAGAATGTCATGGGGTAGATTCCCTCCCTCTCTCTCTCTCTCTCCCCATCCCTTGTTACTGTATAACCCAGGTTGGCCTCAAATCTGCAATCCTCCTACTTCAGTTTCTTAAGTGCTGGGATTACAAATATGCACCTGTCTGGTTTAGATGGTGGGCATCTTGGACAGTCTTTCTCATCCCCCTCACCTTAGGCAGTTGCCAAATTGTTTGCAGTTGTCTCTGTACTAACTCTTCTATTTTATCCCTTGCTGTTCCCAAGACTACACCCAATCAAGCTTGGAATGGTGGAATAACTTACTGATTCTCTCCTCTCCTGTTTTTTCTTACCAGTCAATCCTTTGAAAGCACTACACTGCTTGAGACAACTCAAACTGTTCCTGGTATCTTACTGATTTATAAGGAGTGCTTACTCTGTCATGGTTACTTTTCTCTTGTTGCTGGGGCAAAATACCTGACACCCAGAATTAAGGAAGGAAAGGTTTACTTAGCTCACAGTTTGTGGAGGTTTCAGTCCATAACCAGCTGGCTGCAAGGCAGGGTGGCACGGCAGAAGGGTGACAGTTCAGGGTGGTAGAAAGCAGCAAAAGCAACAAAAGCGAAAGGGGAAGAGCAGCAGCAAACAGCCTCTTTCCCTCCCTTGTGTTGTACGCAGGCTGCCCATCGCCAGGTAGGTGTAGCACTCATATCATAATCCCAGCATTGAACTATGAGTCAATCAAAAACTCTAGAAGCCCACCCCATGACTGTATGAGAGTTTGGGGGGACACCTAGACACAAACCGTAATATACTCTGAGCATTCAGCATTCATTAATACATTTTAGCTTTACTTTATCATTCCAAACTTTTTCTTGCTTAAAATGAGCCTCCAATATCTAGAATATTCAGTGTTTTCTGACGTGGCCCCATTTTTTCTGGTTTCAGTCTTTCTTTATTGATGTTCCTTTTTCCAACTTTATTTCTTCAGCATTCAGCTCGATTGCCCCTTTGTCTACACAGCCTTCCTCAGTGGTCACAATTAGTTGTGATTTCTCCCTCCTTTGCTTTCTCTTATTTTCTGCTTTCTACCACATACACTTGTCCTCTCACCATGTGTTTAGGGGCATGCCATGTTACTGCTTAAGATCCTAGGCTAAATCCATTAATTAAATTACATTCTTTTGTATAAACTGATTCATACTTTTCTGTCTTTGTTATTTTATCATTTGCAGCAAGACAGTTTTTGTGATATCTTCCACAGAAATAGCCATGAACATTCATCTTTATCATTGCGTGGTGTTGCTCATAAAATGTCCTATCAGCCACTCTTGCTAGGCTCTGCCTTTTTATCAGCTGTAGTACTTTGAGCAGAATTACTTTATCACTCTCTGCCTCAATTTCTTCATCTGAAAGATCAGAATAATTCCTACTTCATAGAATTGATGTGAAGATTAAACAAATACACAAACATATGTATGTGCGTAAAGCATTTATAATCGTGCCTGGCATAATGTCAGCAGTATGTGTTTATGTATCCATTTACCTACTTATTATTTATTATAGTATTTCACTTTTTTAGTTATTTATCATTTTCTTGAAAAGTTTTGAGGAAGAAACAGACAGACCCAAAAGTAAATGAGAAAGTCCAGTCATGGACTGTTAAGAGGAAAGGATGGGAAATTATACTAAATTTAGATTGTATATTTATTATAGAAATTGAGTTTATAACTTTTCATTATCAAATTTATACTAATATAAATAGTGATATTGAAGCATTTTGTAAGAAAAGTTAAAAGTAACTGAAATTATGTCTTTTCAAAGTGAAAATCTGCTATAGATCATTATATTTATGACTCAGATATTTCGTAGATAGACAAGCAGCCAGAATTTCTAGTATGATACACATGTTTACTTACTTGCCTTAGCAAAAATCAAGATTTATTGCTTTTCAAGATAAATTTTGACTAAATATTGACTTTAGTATCTCAATCATTGTTTACCTGAAAGACCAATAAATCTTGACACTTCTAAGTGAGTGTTGGAATCTACTTGGTATTTATTAATTTATTTTACATGATGTATGATCTTAATGACATTCAATGAGATTAAACAAACACTAGAATTTAGCAAGCTTATACATTCAGTTATCAGTAATTACCTGATATGTGATACTCACTTTTTTTCCTACTTAAATAAAGTACCTTTAGTACTGTTAATACAATATAGGCCCTACAAGTCAAAACTGCCTTAGCTATTTAAATATTCAGTGCAAGCTGTACCCATAATACCAACACTCGGGAGGCTGTGGCAGGAGGATTGCTGTGAGTTCAAGGCCAGCCTGGACTACATAGTGAGTTCAAGGCCAGGCTGAACTACATAGCAAGACTGTCTCAAAAAACCACCCCCCCAAAAAATATAAATATTCAATGCAAAACAAAAACTGACTTAACAGTTGGTAGGATACCTTTAAGCTGATTAGTATGTGGGCTGGATTTCCAGTCTGAATCAGCTGCCTTTCTTTAGTTATCATAGTTCTGCAAGTACAGTCAAGTAGTACATGGTCCTGCTGTGTAGATGGCCAGCACCTTGGCAGTTTGAGACTCTCGGTCTCACCTGCTGCTGTCTCTGTCTAGATGCGGTGGGTATGGAGCTATCTCTGCCTCTAGGCACGGCAATGATATTTTCTCTGCAAGGGTAACATTTGCCACATTGCTGCAGGCACATCCATTTTGTCCTAGAGGACTTACTGCTTATGTTATATATATACATATAACACACACACACACACACACACACACACACACACACACACACACACATAATTTTTTTGCACTATTGTTTATTGAACCCAGGGCCTATATACATTGAGCAATGTTGCCCAGCCCTTTTTTCTTTTCTTTTTCTTTTCAGACAGGTCTCACTCAATCTCTAAATTACCCAGGGTAGGGGGACTCAAACTTGTGATCCTCCTGCCTCAGCCTCCTAGAGTGCTAGGCTCTTTCTGCTGATTCTTAAGGTCATAACTGCTGACAACAGCTGCAGTCTGTTCTACAAGTAGCGGTTTAAATTAACCTCAGTGTGTGTCAGCCACAGGAGGAACAGTTTCCTTTCGAGTATGATTTAAGCTTCTGAGCATATGTCAACCCTCTTGATTGTGCAGCAGGACTCTGTGAGTCAAAGTTTCTGCCAACAGTGAATGACAGTTTCCCACATATAATCTCTCACTGCTGTAAAATTTGCAGATAAATATAAAGTGGATCCCATAAGACAAGATCAGGCATGTTCAGGGTAGTATGACCATAGGACTCCATAAAAAAATTTTGTTTTTGATGAACAGAAGTGAATTTCAGTACAGCTTGGAAATAACCAGAAAGTATACCACAGGATTGTATTCGAGCCTATGTATTCCCTCCGAACCATGATGTACTCATCCCCTGGGAACAGAATTCATGGTCAAGGGACTTAAAGCCTATAGAGAAAATAAATTTGAAGAGCTACAGTCTAATGTGGTCCATATTTTCAATCAACAAATGGGGTATCAGGACCCAGCATACTATTCATATTAGCAATTACAGGTAGCACACAATTGTTTTTTCCTGGATTTCTCCTTCTGTTCTTAGTTCCATTTGATATGCTTGTGAATACTGTTTGTATTTTTTTTATTTACTTATTTATTTTTGGCTTTGTTTTTTGGGATAAGATCTCCCTATTAGTTCAGGTGGGCTTTGAATTCACTTTGTAGCTCAGGCTGGTCTTGAACTTGCAGCGATCCTCATGCCTCAGCCTCCCGGAGTGCTGGAATTATAGGTATGCACCACCATGCCTGGCATACCATTCATCTTGTGACATACAAAATGCATATTCAGTGATGTATGTTAGATTCTCTTCAAATGTTTAATGTCTTCATTGATGTTACGTTATATAGATGTCTTCTGTTTTATATGTCACCTTACTGAACCACAGACTCAGACGTTTACAATGTTTAAACCACTCATCTCTTAAGTGTTTTTCATTGTCCTTCACCTTTCATCCCCTTTCTGTCCTGCAGTGAAGCAGAATCCATAGCCTCAGTCCTACTGTGTTGTGATCTCACGAATGTGGTGAATCTCTTTCCTTCTCAGCACTGCCCCTTCTGACTGTGCTAGATGCAAGTCTGGGCCCTGGGATTGTTTTGCCTCTACTTCCTTTAGTGGGTATCAAAGCTACATTGGAAAAATTACTCTGGCCCAGTGTCACACAATCTTTTATTTGAAAGCTGTGCAGCTTTTGCTAATCCCAACTGAATAAACAGAACTTTCACTTTGTACTAACTCTAAAATTTTATTTTAAAAAGTGTATGTTCTTTCTAAAATAAAAAAAAAATAAATTAAAAAAAAAAAGTGTATGTTCAGCACTTACCTACTTAGTGAGCCAATGGTTATAGACTGTATTTTTATGCTGAGGAAGCTAAGTTCTTTATAACTGCCCCCAACTCCTCTGTCTTCTTGTCCTTCTTTCCTTTCCCTCCCTGTCTCCTCCTTTTTCCCTCTCTCTCTCTCCCTCCCTCTGTCCCTTCCTTCCGTGGTGCTGGTGCTTGCTAGGCGGTGCTCTACACTTAACTCCACCCTATACCCAGCTACCATCGTCTCCAGTTCTTATAAAACAGCAAGTCACTCTGACTCTGCTTCTGTTTTCCTTCATTTTGGAAAAATCTGGTCTCAAGAGCATAGGATCAAAGTTGAGGCCTTCAAACAGCATTTTATGAAATGCTGCCGCCCACTGTCCCCTGCCAGGACAGGGGTGAAAGGAAGCAGCGAGGGGCAGGGAAGCCCCTTCCTTGCTCCTTATCTCACGTTCCCTGTGCATATGGTGAAGGAGGATATGAAACTCACCAGGTTTTCTTTCTCTTTCTGTTTTTCAGGGCAAATGAAAATGTGTGCCCTCATACTCTATCACTTTTCCCTCCTTTTTACAAAGGCAAGTTCTTCTTTTTTTCTTAGAGCAGTTTTGCCTTCCAAGCACAAACCACTGGCTTTACCTTACTAAATTAGATAAAGTCTTACTTTTAGGAGCTGGAAAAGGGGTAGAGCAACTGACCATACTTAGAAAGCATCATGTGCGTGCTTCCTTCAGTGAGAGACTCCCGGGCCACACCTGGCTCTCGTTATTTATCTCTCCTGGCCATGGGTCCCTGGTGCTGGTTGGGGAGGGTAGGCTGAAGCTGATAGTCATGAAGTAGAGAGAAGGTGGTCGGGTCCTGCTCAAGATCTTGCTTCAGAAACACCGCACCGAAGCCAACCAAGCTTACTAGGTTCACTTGCTGGGAGAAGGATTGTGCTTTTGTGGAGAGTTAGGCCAGAATTTCTGCTTCAGCCCCCAGCAACAGATTCTTTGGGGTATCTTAGTGAAAAGGCATTTGGGAAATGGACTGTACATGCAGCAAATAGGATTTCGGTTAAGTGGTGACATTTGTTTCCAAAAATGTATCAGAGGGGAAGCTAAGCTCTTCAGAGCATGTGTTCATTAAAGATTTGAAGTGGGGTGGGAAGCAAGAAAAAAAAGGCCAGTGGGTTCTCTTGTGAGATAGTTTTTTGTTCCTATGAATTGAATACACTTTGAAAAGTTTCAAAAAGAATCTGGGAAGAATGTATTTGCTTTGATCTAACATGTAGAGTGTTCCCCTCTACAAATGCTCTTTAATTTAGAAACATTGTTGAAAAATCTTTTTGAAAGTACATAAAAATATATGTAAATAAGGTCTAATTAGTTATTTCAATTAATTATTTTTTTGTCTGTACTTTACAGCTCTTTTTTTCCTTCCTGTAATGTTGCTTTTCAGAGTCCAGCTTTTGGCACCTTCTGAAAACTGTTTTTTAACAGTCGTTATTAAGAAAACACATTTTTTCCTTGTCAAAAACCTCATAGTGATAAAGTAAAATTCCAGATTGTGCATCTTTATGGAGAACTGTTTCAGACATTTTTATCCATGATTTGCTAGTGTGATATTTAAGGAAATTAGCAATTAATTGAAATAGTGGGTGTTTCCTTCTTGAAATAGATGGTGTGGGTTGTTTTTTAGAAAATGAATCTACCTAAGGTTACTAACCAGCCTCTAATCTTCTTTCCCGGCAATCCCATGTCCTTTGAAAGACAAATACATTCATTCTGGAGGTGAAAAGTTTTAATTCTCTCTAAATTGAGTTAAGATGAGTAAGATAGTTTCCACAGGAGATAATAATGCTCCAGAAAAACACTGGTAAAATGAATTCAAGTTGCTTCTACTACCCACTAAATAAAAATTGACCAAGAACCTAACCTGAAATGTTGATTTTGGAAGCTTAGAAAGTAAACTATGTAACAAAATTATGAGCTTTTCGTTGAGCAGTCTGCCTGCCCTCTACTTTCACTGAATAAAATCAGTACTTTCAGAGCTTAGAGAAATCAAGGAGTAATCCTCAGCTTTTACCTATCAGGGTCATTGGTGGAGATCAGGGGAGGATGCTTATTAGAAATTTGGATTCCTGGTCTGTACTCTAAATCTTCAAAATCAAAATTATGTGAGGGGAAGTGTCAATATTTTTCACAAACATCTCTAGAAAGTTGTTATGCTCACTGAATCTGACAGTCCACCCCTTTGGGCTAACCTCCTTTATTTTGTGGTGAAGAAGCAGGTATTGAGTTTGAGACTTGCAGTACATTTTGGGCAAGAGCAGACGCTGTCTTCCTGACCCTAGGCTCTGTGGGTCCAAAATAGCCACAGGCACATGGACAGATTCAGACTTCACTTCAGGGCCACGAGGGTGATTTCAGCACCAACAGTGGAATGGCATGGTTCTGGATGGAGCAGAAAGGGAGACACTCAAGTAGGAGTAGGAGCTTCTGTGCTGCTGCTTTTGTCTATGCTAACAGCTGAATGCATGAATCCAGCTGGTTCTCTAACCCTTCCTGTCTTTTATGGACTCAGAGACCTATGCAACCTTGTGAGACTATTTAGTTCATTTAGTTAGCTTATACATTTGACCCCCAGCTTTGGACCTGTGTGCACAGTTGATATAGTTTTAGGCTATATCTCTCTCTTAAAATGCATATTTGTATACTGTAATATTGTCTATTTTATGTCCAGAAAATTATAGTAACATCTTTAAAATTATAGACTGATAAATGGAGTCATACCTGTGAAAGTGTATAAATATCCAGCAAATGCTTAATGATGTTTATTATATCCAAAATCCAACCAAAAAGCTAAGTTTACCTAATTTCACTTTTTTTTAGAGTTCTCTGGTGAGCTTGAACTATAATGAAAAGGGATTGCTGTAAAGTACAGACAAAAAAATAATTAATTGAAATAACTAATTAGACCTTATTCATTATTGAAATTATTGAAAAATATTGACACTTCACCTAAGATAATTTTGATTTTGAAGATTTAGAGTACAGACCAGTAGAAATCCTGAATTTCTGCAAGATCATAGTCGCCTTCTAAGATTAGAAAAGGTTGAATTATATTCATATCACTTTAATACTAACTCAGTTTGACTATCTGCTAAGTTTTGGAAATAGCACTATCCCTGTGTCCAGGATATATCAGGTACCACAGAACTTTATCTTACAGCTCATAGATGGATATATTATCTAATGTACAGTAATTATTTGCAAATACTCTTGTTTAACCAACACAGTATCCGTATGAAGAATATACTGTCAGCTGTGTTTTACTGATGGAGAAATGAAGATTTTTGCAAGATCAAGTATGTTTGTAATCAAAATAAGTATGTAACCAAACAAACAAAAGTTTGTTTGATTCTTTCTTATCTTTCATTCTTTCTCCTTCCTCAGCCAGCCTGAAAATCAGGAGCTTATAATGATTTTGTTGCTACTCAGACGAGATCGGGCGCGTTCAGGGTGGTATGGCCATAGACTAGCTACTCAATAGTAAAAGAAATCCATTGGTGAGATCCATTTGAAGCAGGCTGCATACACAGTAGAATAATTGTCTAATATATAATATACATATTTTGACAGCAGTGCTAATGACAGTAGGCCATTTCAAGAGCCAGGTGACAGGGCTAAAAGGATCAATTTTGGAATAGCTATTGGAAATTAAAATCCCTTTGTGTGTACGTGAGGGTACATGTATTGAACAATACACGGCTTATCCTGTCAACATAAACATTTATTGATTGCTATATGTAAAAGCTCTGTGTAAAGTGCTGAGGATAAAAAACATTTCTAAGAAGTTTATAGTGTGGCTGCCTTGACAAGCCCATAAAAAGATAGGATAGTTTAAGAAATCACATGCTACATGCCAAGTGAGTAATGCAGTCAGCAAGGACAGGAAACAGCATTCCAGTGTTCACAGCCTTGGGATTGTGACAGTGTCTGACTGCTCTGTCAAACCAAAGCTTGTTTGATTCTTATCTTTCACACATTCTTTTCTCTTTCCTCATCCAGCCTGAAAAACAGGAGCTTATGATGATTTTGTTGCTACTCAATAGTAAAGAAGTGCATTGGAGGGATCCATCTGAAGCAGAATGCTGACATACTTAGTTACTATCTTTCAATACCATTCATATTAAAAAACAATAGGATCCAGTTCTCTTTCTGGAGGATGCACTGTGAAATTGATTATTAACCTGTTTATTTGTGATAGAAGTCCTTTGTAGTTTTGTGATATTTTTATCCTTGGAATTCATATGCATCAGTATTTTCTTAGGTTGGCAGTTTGTTGAATAAATGTGTTTAAACACCTTGTGAAGGAAATGGGGTGCAACCCTGATGTTTACATTGTTATCATTATTTTCATGCCCGCATCATGAAATAGTGTCAGATCTCTTTGATTAATACTGGTTTTGGTACTCAACTATGAAAAGTCCCACATAGAGGGATTTCTAAAATGAAAGCTGTAGGTGAGAAATATGAGAACAATGAGGGCTTATATATTCTTGATCACCTCCTTCAGGATTTTGTCCTTTGGGATGATTGTAACAGAATTTCCATACTCATCAGTAGAAGATAATAGCTCCTATTGAAAGCAAAGTAATGGCTTCCTTGTGGCAAGGTCATGATTATTGCCAGGTTTCCTGATGGTACATGGAAAGTGCTCACAAAATTATGGACTTGCTGGAATATGAAAAGAAGATTAGCAGTCACTTGCCAGCAACCAGTGGTCTTGAATAATGGGCCATATTTGTCAAAGTAGAGAGCAGAGAAGGTGCAATAATGTGTGCTATCATGTGGAGGGTAGGATGCGCACACTATGTTTATCTAGGAGGCAATGTGGAGAGTTCTCTGACTGGAATAAAGAGGTTATATTCCTATGACAGATGGGAAGGAAATATGTATGTGAGTAGGGGGGGTCACATACATATCATGGGAGGAAAAGTTGGAAAGGTGAGATGGGGTCAGTCAAAGACCAAATTTGTTACACTAATGTTGCAAGCAAAACAAGGCTATGTATCAGATTTTAGGATCATTTTTAATGTCACAATGTCATCAGATTTAATGTCAGACAGGCTTTGAGCCAAATCCACACTCTGCCTTTTATGGGTTAGGTGACCTCAGGGAGCATATTTAATCTTGCAAAAATCATTTCTCTGTCAGTAAAATAGAGCTAATAGTACATTCTTCACAGAGATACTGTGTGTATATGTAAATAGAGCTCTGAAGAAGGAGGTGAGGAAATGAAGCTGTATGCAGAATAGATAGAATCAGAAGAGACCTAAGGTGGAACCAGTTAGGTAGTACAGTAAATCTCCAGGAAATGTGGTGGAGGCCGTAAGGCTAGAAAGACTGCATGTGTTTTCTGTAGCCTCTTTCAGTTAACTAGAGGGCTGTGGAGGCTCGTTTGGTGGTGTTCAAAGTGCAACAATCAGACTCCTCCTTTTGCCTTGAACAGGATGCCAGCGCTCTATTGGCCTTTCCAATGGGAAAGCCAAGGTGTGCAATTACAGTGGGTGGTACTACTGCAGCAGCTGCCACGTGGATGACAGCTTCCTCATCCCAGCACGCATCGTCCACAACTGGGACACTTCGAAGTATAAGGTAGGTACGGCACTGGGTTGAGTTAAAGATAATGATTCAGGTGTTCATATGTTGTCAAATGGATTGTAAAGATGATAAACCAATTTAAAACAAACTTCTTCAGGTAGTCTCATAAAAGCACTCAGTTGTTATCTCATTCTTCATGTATAGCTCACAGCTTAAAGACTTCTTAATTACGACCCACTAATTTTTTAATTAAAATATGGATAACGGTTTTTACTTCTAGGCCTAAGAAATAAATTTACTATACTATGGGCTCCAAGAACAAATTCTAATGGAGCGGCTCCCTCATTACTTTTTACTCGCTTCCACCTCCACCATCACAACACTGTGGGAGAGTTAAAAATGAGAAAACAGTACATGTATGAGCATGCTAGTCATCTTTAGAGAAGGTCTACGCAATCCAAGGGTTTTGTTCCCGTTTTTTGAGACAGGATCTCACTGTGTAATTCAGGCTGGCCTTGAATTTACTATGTAGCCCAGGATGGACTTGAACTCATGGTGATCCTCCTGCCTCAGCCTCCCAAGTGCTAGGATTATAGACATAATATAGACCAGTGTTATGGTTGATACATTGTGTCAACTTGGGGAGTCTAGAGGTTTGGCTCAGTGATTCAGCAGAAAGCCAGGGTGCTTACTTTGTACACATCCTGAGCCTGTGGAAGAGGAAGGCATGGAGATTGTGTGAGAGCTGCATGCCCCCTGGGTGGGGGTAGCCTGTTTACAATGTAAGGGAAGGAGAGAGGCTGCTTGCCTGCCATTCCTCCCTTTTGCTGGTTGTATTTCTGTGCTCTGCTGCCATAAACAGTTTGCCCTCTACCATGTGCCACTCTGCCTCTGAGCCAGCCAAGCATGGACAGAAACCTCCACAAACTGTAAGCAAAATAAACCTTTCCTTCCTTCATTGTGGGTATTGGGTATTTTGTCACAGCAATAAAAAAAAATAACCAAGACAACCAGCAATCTAAGCTATTTCTTTCAGTAGAATAGCACCTTAGTCATAAGAAGGTCACTCTCTTAGCACTCAGGGCCCTGGGACTGGAATCTTGAGAGAAGCAATGAAGGTGCCTGGGTGGCAGCCTATACAAGGAGCAGTACACTGAGCCACCTTCAGGCCTCTTGCAAAAGAAGTAGGATGCAACCCTGATCATTGCATTGGATTGTTATTTCTTAAAGAAGGGGAGCACCTGAGAAGCATAGGTGTATGCAAACAGCTTTTTGTCTGTTCACAGACAAAAAGTACAATTAGCAGATGTGTTAGCTATAAAAATGTACATCAACAGAGAAGAGGAAGAGTAAAGACTTGCTGGGCTATTCCAACTTAAGACAGAGAGGAGAGGCAGAAGGGGACAGGAAGGAGTAAGCAGTGAGGCAGAAGGGTCCAGGCTGTCTGACGAGCTCTGTGAAGAAAGTTACCCAGATGACTTGTGACAGATGCTGATAGGTCACGCAAGATGAGCACTGAGAATTGACCATTGGCTTTAGTAATGCGGAGGTAATTAGTGACCTTAATGAGAGCAGTTTGAATAGAGTTGTGGGAGCAAAGGTCTGATTGGAGTGGATTTAACTTAGAATGGAAAAAGAAATAAAAGACAAGAACAGGCAACCCTTTTGAGAAGTTTTGTGCTAAAGGAAAGGACGGAGATGGAGAGTACCTCAAAGGGAAGTGGGGTCAAGTTCTGTTTGATTATTTGTTTTAGTGGAAAAAATGACAGCATATTTTCGGTGTGGATGTGAACTACCTAGGAAAGAGGAAAAATGCTAGAATGACATGGTTGAGTCTGTGAGTGTGGAACTCTGTACCCAAGAGGAGGGCTTGGCCGTGGCTTGGAGCATGCGATGGAAGAAACAGCAGCATCTCTGACGTGGATGAGGGCAGGTGGATGCGATGTTGGAGCTAATGGAAGTCCTCATCCCTTTTCATCAGCAGCTTTGATCAGACCCTATTATTTCAGTATCTGCAAAAGTAATAACTAATCCTCGGTGCTCTGGGAACTGCATTTACCTTCTACTTTGTAAGTGAAACTGGGCGGTTAGGCTGTGCGATTGCATCCGCTCCCTCACAGACTTGTCCACATCTGTGTCCATCCATCACTGTCCTCCTCCCAGGGACAGAAGAAACCACACTCCTCCGACGGAAGGGTTGTCTCTTTTGCCTTTGTTCATGGTCTCATCTCTTCTCCACAGAACCCAGAGTCTCTCATACGCTAGGCCAAGTGCTGTCCCTCTGAGCTACATCCTGAGAACCTGAAATTTTTTTAAACATTAATTTTTATTGTATATGTTTACAGTATGTGATGGTTACGTTCATTGTGGAGAGTTGCTACATATACATAACATTTTAATTCTTTTTTCATCCCCTTCCCTTCCCCTCCCTCTCACCTCCCTCTATATCTTGACTTAGTTTTACCAACTGGGATTTATGTGCTGCTGATTATTCCTTTTTACCTCAAGCTCAGTCAATTTTGCAACTGAAATCAAGATCTATGTTTTTTTTGTTTGTTTTTTGTTTTGTTTTGTCTTTTTGAGGCAGGGTCTCACTATGCAGTTCAGGCTGGCCTTGAGCTCACTTTGTAGCCCAGGCTGGTCTCGAACTCGCAAAGATCCTCCTGCCTCAGTCTCCCAAGTGCTGGGATTACAGACATGTGCCACCATGCCCAGCTAAGATCTATGGTTTTAATTGGCCAATAGACATCTGAATTTTAGTTTTCAACCTAGTAGTCCTAAAGATATTTGAATTGGTTAGCTATCTTGTATAGTATTGCTACCATTCTGTAAGTGAAAATTGAGAAACCTAACCCCCTATTGGAGTGGAACTCTAGGCTTGAGATTCTGTCCTTGTACCCTGTCTTATTCAAACTAACAGAGAACATAATTATGTTAACTAATGAGTAGATATTTCTTGCTCTTTATCAGATCATTGTGACATCTGCCTGATGTGAATATTCCATGCAAAGTATTTCATTCAAAAGTAAGCTCTATGGCTGTTTTCCTGCCTTCTTGATAAATAGATGCCTGAGACTGACTTTCACTGTAACTGTATCACAGCTGTGTAGGTAGAGTCTTTGAAGTCCAAAAAACAAATGTGATTATTGTGATATATTTTCTCTCATATCTCTGTCTCTTCTTCACTCATACACATTTTCACTGGCCCCAAGGTACTGCATTCCAATCCTTCTTGGCATCTGACCTATATTCCTCCTACTGCATGAAGAAAATTGCAGTTATGGGATATGACTATGACTCTAAATCTGTATTTATGCACATCCTTACTACTTTCTCTCTAGCCTAGGAGAAAGAAGAGCATTTTCTTCTGTTTAGCAGTCATTCTCTACATGCGCTCTAGATGTTTTTATCTGTTGTTCTTATATACCATTCTTTGTTTTTGTTTTGTATGTATGTGTGTGTGTATGGATGGATGGATGGACTGATTGACTGACTGATTGATTGAAGCAAGGTCTCACTGTGTGGTACAGGCTGGCCTTGAAGTCGCTTATGTAGCCCAGGCTGGCCTTGAGCATACAGGGATCCTCCCGCCTTAGCCTCCCAGGGCTGGGATTACAGGTGTGTGCCACCATGGCCAGTTTATGTGTCATCCTTCCAACACAATAAAAGAGTTTTCTCAGGTCAGATTGTCTCTATTTCTTCCTGTCCCTCCCTACTTATTACAGTGCTGGCTTTGTCCCCTGTCACCATCATGTCCTGGGTCTCAAGAGTTGCATGTAGTTAGGGGTTAGTAGCAGGAGCTTCGAATTAAATCAGGTATTTGTCCAAAGCATAACTGTTCCTATTATTAGGTGCTTGATTAGTTGGGACAAGTTACTTGAATTTTTCTGAGACTCAGTTTCCTATTCTATAAACAAAGCCAAAACTGCCTGAGTCCAAGTCTTGGCTTTGTTGCTTACTAGTTGTAAAATGTGGGCGAGTTATTTAATCTGCGTTTCAGTTTCTTCCTCTGTGAAATGAAGATAATAGTATCTCATAGGGTTACTGCTGGTTCAGTGCGTTCAAACATGTGATGTTTTTAGATAGTGCCTAGCACACAGTGCATACCAAATAAGCATTTGTTCTTTCTATAGTTCATGCATTTACCTAAAAGGGGAGTGTAAACTGGGATAAAAAAAGAAAGGTACTTAGCAAATGACTATGATAAACACTTAATGAACAGAAGGTGTTAGTATCTTCATTGTCATCACGTTTATATAACAGCTGGTTGCTTGTCTGCTTTCTCTGTAAAGGGAGACTCCCTAGACACAGGGGGTGTGTCTTAGTGCAATTCCTAGTGTGTACCTTGTTATATGAAGCATGCTTCCTGGGCCCCTCAAATTTAGTATGTCCAAGTTTGATCCATCCTGCCTTGCCTGGAAAATAACTCTTAGTTACTTCTACCAGATCTGGGAGGCCTCCTGGACTCCTCCCCTTGCCACAGATACCTTGCCTAACCAGTGAGCAAAACTCTACAACATAAGTTTAGCTCTTGAGGTCAGTCATACTCTCCACTGCACCCCCAGTTCCACCATACCAACTTGGAGATTCAGTATCATGCTTGTGAAAGAAGCTAGTAGCTTCTTTTTTTTTTTAATTTTATTTTAAAGACAAAAGAATGGAGACATATGAACCAGAAAAGCCATAAACAATACAGAAAATACAAAGTTATACAGAATATAGTAGGGAATTAGAACTGGATGTTGTATTACATAGTTATCTTCACAGTAGTTAACACAAAAACATTAAAGGAAATACCAAATTATAGAGAAGATAGTAGGGAATTTGCACTGGATGCTGTATAATATAAAGTTATCTTCACGTCTGCTAATACAAAAACGACTGAGGAAATACAGAATTGTAGAGAACATACAAGGGAATTAGCTCTGGATGCTGTCCTACATAATGTTACCTTCATCTTTGTTACTCAGGTTACACAGATGATGGCCCTTTTGATCAGTTCGTTTTTTCTCCTCCCTCATCTCTGTTGCCCTACCACTCAATCAGTCATCTTCCCTGTGATAATAACTGTACTCCTGGGTTTATCTATATCCTTGGAC
>PVLD010010836.1:0-68583 GCA_004027595.1 Dinomys branickii | reverse complement strand
CGCTCATAAGCTGCCATGCTGTCTTCAAGTTCTGAAATTCTATCTTCAGTTTCATTTAAACGGTTTTGCATGCTTTCAGCGTTAGTTTTCAAATCCTGGCATTCTCTTTGGACCTGTTTCATTCTTGGTAATTCATTCCTAAATTGCTCTTGTAACGTTTCCATTTGTTTCCTATTTTCTTCTAGTCTTTTGTCTATTTGTTCTCTATGTGCACTGAACATTTCTTCTATCATTGTTTTCAGCTCGTTTTTTGTCTGAGAGATCATTGCAGGTATGTGGCTTATTTCTGCTTTAAGCTCTTTCATGGCCTGTTGGAGTTGTTTTATTTCGGATGCAATCGTTTCATAACTTGCAGGTATGTGATTTCCTGGTTCCCCTGTATCCTCACATTCAAAACTTGTTCTGTGTGGGGTTGAGTTTTGAGACTGCGTTTTGTTCCTCTGTTTTCCCATTTTTGGGTATCAGATTCAAAATGTGGAGCTATAAATTCCCCAGGCAGTTCAGCAGGCAAAGGTCTGCTGCAGAGGCTGCTCCAATGATTCCTTCTCTTTGGGAGAATGTCCCTTAAGCTGTCTGCTGAGATTTCCGCTTCTACTCCCTACTCCAAGCCCTGGCTGGGGTGTATAAACAGTTCGCCACCCCAGACGTCTTGCAGACAGGCCCCTCCGGTGTTCCTCCCTGGGTGGAGCTCCTTCCCCCCTCACAAATCCCCTAGGGGCGCCTAGCTAGCTCTTCCTACCTTGGAGATCCCGCAGTCCTTAAAGCTGCTTTGATGTCCCTTGCTGGGCAGAGCTTCTTCCCGACTCAGGAAAAACCGGTTAGAGCACCCACTGAACTCACCCTGGGATCCTGCAGGCAGGAATGCCGTTCAGATGTATCTCCGTGGATCGAGCTTTTTCCCGACTCAGAAATCCCGCCGATCGCAGCCGCTCCAGTTCGCGCAGCGCCAGCTGCGGGGGTGGGGCTCTGAGCGGGATCCTGGAAGGCTGCCCAGATTGGCGCAATCTGTCCCAATAGCTCGTTCTCTGAGTTTCCTCTGCTCCGCTGCCTCCAACAAATCCTGGTTACAGCAGTCTCTGAACTGATCGGGTTCAGGAGTTAGAGGCTTTCCTCCCGGCACAATCGCTTTCTCGGCTGTACGCGATTTGAGCCGAGGTGCGGCTGAAGCGCCTCACCGATCTCTCGGGCGCCCAGCTCTCAGGATCCGCCCACTTCTCGCCGCCCGGCTTGTCTAGCCGGCCCTTTAATGCTCATGCCGCGGAGAGCAGCCCGATCAGTTGGAATTTTGCATCCACGGACCGGGCACCCGCGCGCAAAGGATCTATCTCTGGGAGAGATTCCCTCTGCCGCTCACCTGGTCGCCATCTCAAAAATATATCCTTTAGCAAATTCCTGGATCATTACCTTAGAAGTTTGGCTAATGTGCAAGTATAAACAACACTTTTCCTGGGACTTATTCTATAAAGTCAAGGAACCTTGGGATTGTGTATCCGTAGCCACTTTCTTGAGGTTTGGGAGGCTGTAGGCACCAGCCCATTTCATGGTCCAGGGCTCCCTGTGGGCCTCTCAGGTGAGGATCTACCCCAGGTGAAATCTGACTTGATGCTTAACTGGGACCTTCGTGTTACCTGGACTCTGTGAAGTAGTTTGACTTTAGGTGAGAGATAGACTTTCATTTTCATCTTCATCAATATTGTTTGGTTTCTCTTTCCTTATTCAGGGATAGAAAGTCTCTAATACCCAAGACTTTCAGATCTAGTATTATCCTTTAAAGTCAGTAATTAGAAAATGTGGGATCAGTTAACTATTACTATATTCTCTCTTTTCTTCTTAAAAATCTATACACTCTTCCCCCCAGAAATGTAAGTATGTAGTAAAGCAAAGAACTCCTCCCTATAAAGAGAACTGGAGTAGTATCTTGAAATTGTGAGGAAAGGGGTTGAACTCTTTCTGCATTTTGAGGAGCTCCTTTGAGGGGAAAATTTTCCAGTGGCTCCCATTGTGGGATAAACATAGAAGTCCTTTTAATGATAGACAGGGCTCTATAAGATTTGGCTTCTAGTTTCCTGTGTAAATTCACTGCCAGCCACATTCTCTCCTGCTCACTGTGTTCCAGCCACATGGGCCCTATTGTGTTCCTTAAAAACTTTACCCAGCTTGGCACTCAATCATCCACAGACACTTTGCCAGACCGTCTTGTGCTGGTTGCTTGCTTCCTTAACGTCTCTGCCCAGAGAGAAACTATTAGAAAGGGTGTCCAGCCCATGCTAATAAAAGAAGTTCACCACACTGAGAGCCCTGCGTGCCTCATACCTGCTGTGCCGAGTCACGCTGTGCGATCTCTATTGCTCATCCTATCTAGAACGTCTACTCCCAGGAGGAGAGCAGTAGCATACTCCTCTACCCTCAGCACCTGTGACCTGTATGAACGAATGACTGAGCAAATAAAAATGACATGAGTCATTGTCATAAAATGTCATGAGTCATTGTCATAAAAATGACATGAGTTCTAAAGCAGCTTTTTCCTTCTCAGGGAGCATTGGCAGCTTTGTGAGGTAGGAGCATAGTGGGGTGTAGCAAAGAGCTTCTAACACGGCCTCTGTCCCCACCTCCTGCCTGACATCCCCATGTCGCCCCTGGAAGTACCCTTCTCTAGCTTGTAGGCTGGTCTAACTCTGAGGAAGCATGAGCGGTGGTCCCATCTCCCAGACTGACGGCCCTCTTGCTCGTGGTGAGGTCTATCTGGCTCTTCCCCTCCTGCTTTCTGGCCTCCCCTTGCTCTGAGAAAGCTGCCAGGTTCTGAGCTGTCTTATGGAGAAGCCCATGAGATGAACACCTGAGAGAGGCCTCCAGCCCACCTCTGAGGTAGGGGGAATCCTGCTGACAGACCTTCTTCCCCTAGGAGCTTTGAGGTAAGGCAACCCCAGCTGACATGCTGGTGGCAGCCTCCTGGAGACTAAGCCAGAGGACACGGTTACATCCTCCCTGGATTCCTAACCCATTGCAGCTGGGGCATAACAAATGTTCTAGGCTGTTAGGTTTTGGTAATATGTGAGGCAGTGCTGTATAATGTGTGACTGAAAAATACAGCGGAAGTTTAAATTTGAAAGAACTCATTATAGTAAAAGATGCTTTCCTATTTATCCCCCTCACAGTTCCCCCTCGCTTTGACCGCACTCACCCCTCTGTCCTTCCCCCTTTCTGCAGTAGCTCTGGAGTCCTCTTTCGTGAGTGTCTTTAGCTATGCTGTCTTGGCTGTCTTGGTGTGTTGAACTGATTCAAAGTGACCATGATAGGTCACTTTGACTTTGGGGAAGAGCCCTAAGTCACTGGTACCAGATCTGGTGAGTAAGGTGGGTGAGGACCACAGTGGTGTTTTTACCAGCTTGTCTTTCTGTTGGGTAGTGTTGGTAGCAGCAACCACTGTGTTTTTATATTTTAATTTTATCCTACCTGGTAAAGACCCTCATGAAAAAGGACTTCCAAAAGTGCTTCCAAAAGTGGCACGGGTGACGAGTGTTCAATGTGAGAGAAAGGGGAATCTAGAGGAAGGTTGAGGGCAATGTGGCTTTGTCCTGAAATACGTTTTAAAAAATTTAAATGTGACTGTATGTTTTGATCACTGCTGTGTGTATCTCGTACTTCACATATGGTGGAGATAGGCGTGGAAGGACAGCTTGGGTGTCTGTGGTGGAGGACGGCATATGCTGTGTGAAGAAGCAGAGGACAGAATGATGCTGTCTTCCCCTGCCTGCCCTGGCCCAGTTCTGTCCTCATCTGCAGAACCTGAAAATACGTTACACAGATTATATGGCAGAGGGACTGAAATTTAGGCATAGCACTAAAGTTGTTAACCAGTGAACTTTGAAACAGGAGAGTTAGCTAGGATTATTGGGGTGAGTGCCGAGCATCCACAGGGTCCAAAGTGGATGAGTGTTAGGGACCACTACAAAGTGGCTCTGAGCAGGATTTAATGTTAACCAGTTGGCTTTCCGTGTTCACTTGTGAGTTGTCTAAATCTTAGGCACCTTGTCTGACAAGGCTACAGCTGAGCACATTTGGCTCAAGCCGCAATTAACTATGAGGAGACCACAGCTGTAGACCCCACACTCCTACAGTAAATGCCAACCTAAAGATAAGGTATTTCTCCTGATTGACATAATGCACTACTTGGGAAAATTCTCCCAAGGTCTTGTGAGATTCCCGCGTTTTCTTGAGTATCCTCCTTCTTTGTTTGAAAACCATATAAATACTGGCCGCCCAGAGAAGTCTTTGGCTAACTCAGAGAATATCGAAGCTGTAAGAGAGTTAGTCCCTCCTGGAGCTCTGAAATCATTTCCATTGTCTCATTTATCTAAGCCTTCGCTGTCCACTCACTTGGGAGCTTGCAGGCCTGATCAGCCTGCGATAACTCAGGGTTTTTTAACCTGATTTTCAGTAGACAAGGGAGGCAGGCGAGTGAGCGGGAGAAGCAGCTGAGATGATGGACGTAGAGGCTACAGTGCTGGCTCCCAGGGCGGAAGGCAGGGAGTGAACGAGTTGGAGAAGACAAGGGTGGACACTCCCCTAGAACCTCTGGAAGGGATGCAGCCCACTCACACCTAGATTGTAGCCTAACGAGACCCATTTGGGACTTCTGACCTCCAGAACCTCAACATAATAAATTTTTCTTGTTTTATGCTAACAGAAGTTTTGTATTTCATTATAGCAAGAGTAATACTGCATTAGGAATTGGCACAGTGCTGCCCTTGGGGTCCAGATCTTGCTTGGGACCAACCTGAGGTGACCCCACACCTGTTGTGTCCTCGCTCATCACCATGCACTTCCTTTGGGTTGGCACTGGCAACCATGGTTGCCACAGCATGTGACACAATGCTTGCATTTAGCAAATACTGTAACCTGTAACAGGAACCCTGCAAGCCATTCATTTCTTCATTAGTACTGTTGTGCCACTCTGGTTAACTGTTCGCTCGGCTCACTCATTTGCATATTTCCCTATGCCTCATATTTTGTTATTGAAGTACCCACCCGCACCCACACTCATTTGCTTATTTTTCAATGCCTAATATTTTATCAAAGTACACACACACACACACACACACACACACTCACTCATTTGCTTATTTTCCTGTGCCTGATATTTTGGTATCAAAGTTCTCCAGTTTTGTCTCTCTGTTTCTCTGTCTTTTTCTCTCTCTCTGCTTCTGTAAGGTTTACTTGTGGAGATGATTCCTTCCTGTGGCAGCAGATGGAAGTTTCTCTCCTTAGCTTTAGTCTAGGTTCTGATTTAACAGTCCCAAACCTCAGGAGCCTCTCTTCAGGCAAGTGTGGCCAGAGCTGGGTCTCGCTGGCCAATGTTCGCGGAATGCTAGGGGATGTTACTTCTCCAGTCTTCGTGTCTGTCTCTCAGGTTAGTGGTGTTTCTCAGGCAGCAGTGTTACTCTGCTGCACTTGGAGAAACCACTTGTTGGGAGAATTCTGCCTTTTGTTAAAAACGGAGGCTGGAAGTGCTAGAGGGAGGTGTTAGGAAACATGGGAACACAGTATTTGATTCAATCAGAAAAATTAAATGCGAACTGAAAAGAAGTTGCTTTTTATTAAAGATTTAATTTTCCCTATATTTTATTCTGTTAGTACATGGTTGTAGTACATGCATCTTGTAGTCATCTTGGGGAGTTGGTGCATGTACATAATACAGCCTGTTTCTTTTTTAATCCCCTTCTCCCTCCCTCCCTCCTCTAGTTCTTCTTCCTTTTCACTCTTGTCGATATTACTAATTTTAGCTCATGGCACATAAGGTCCACATGTACTAGGTTATTAGGACCTACACTTGATCCCAGCCAAAAGGCCGAGAGGCAATGGTTATTAGGACCTCATACATGACATATCTTCACTTGATTTCCCCACCCCCTCTGTCTGAGAAAGGTGAAGTACAAGCTAAGAGAAAAATCAAGATTTAATTTTAAGAGCAGTTTTATTTTTAGCCAAACTGAGAAAGGTACAGAGGTCACCCGCATAGTACTGTGTCCCCACACAAACCTAGCCCTCCTATTACCAACACCCTCACCAGAGGGGCATACGTGTTACAAATGATAAACCTACAAGCACACACTATATGAGAATCACAAAGGACACAATTTTCAATGCTATTTACAGCTGACAATAGTGTCATGTGTTCAAAATTGCCAAGAAAGTACATTACTAATGTCTTACCACAAAAATGTGAAGTTGCCTCTGACTTTTTGTATGTATGTTCTGACACAAACGTCAGGCTGATTTTTACTGGGAGGTAAGAGGAAAATACAGGTGGGAGAAGAACAAGAATTCCCCGGAGGGACAGGTGTGGAAGTGGGTGGTATCGTTCTTTAAGTTTTGAGCTAACTTTTTTATGCCCAGGCTCATTGTTTTCCTTTTGTTTCAGGCAACCTCTCGGTCTCCACAAACTGCCTGGGTGAAGTCACCGTAACAGCTGGCGTCCTCCCCCTCGTGTCTCTCTGCAAACTTTCTGCTGATCTCAATGGTTGCTGTGGAAACCTTAGACCTTAAACTTGGCCTCCGTTTTCCCCAGTTCTCTGAGGATCCCCAGCTTATCAGACATGGGGTCTAATTTCCTTGTGTTTCACCTCATCCTGAGGTGAGCTTCCCTCTAATAGCTTTTAAAATCCTTCTTTAAAAGGATGTGGTGAGTACATGCTCCTTTTGTACAGCTGTGGACCTTCTATTGAGCATGGGAGAAAGGTGGGGAGGTTGTTGACTGTCCTGGGGAATGGGATAAGTGAAACGGAAGGCACAAGGTCAGTTTCCACGTGTCTGAGTTTGTTAATATTTGCTCCAACGAACCTCCAAATCTTCTCCATCGTGGACAACATAATTACCAACTCCTGAAAAGAAGGAAGAGAACTGGGTCAGGTGGGTTGGTCACAGAGTCGCTAGAGAGTGGGACCTATGTCTTCCGACCCTCTGGTCCCTTCCCAGAGAAGCCCACTCCTGCCCCTGAATGCTCTGGGTTGGTTCCTCTGCACTCTTTTTGTACACCTCTCCTTACCTTGGCTCAGGGGTTTGCCCCTGCTCAGAAGTTCCCAGTAGGTTCTGTCATTATTGTTGGCTTTTAGGCCCTGGACAGAAGTGATGAAGGGGCCCCATGAGCTCTGCTCCACTGTGAAACTGTTGAGGACAAGGGACAAATTGCATCAACTTAGACTTCTCAAGCTGAACCCCTCCTGGGTACTTGTTTAACTTTAATGTACCTAAGGATCACTTGACACCATTACAGAAATGTACAGATTTCCTGGCCCTATGTCTAGATAATTTGATTCTCAGATCACAGCCATGGTCCAGGAATCTGCCTGCTTTATGAGCAGTCTGGGTGATTCTGATGTAGCACTCAACACTCTTGGCTAGTGGCACCCCCATGGCTCTGTCCCCACTGTTGTTATAATAGACACTTTGCAGTTAACAGCTTCAGCCTTCTGCCCCAGGATACTAACTGTTGAAGATACAGAAGCAGTAGAAGAAAATATGAACCTTATATCCTAGAAGCCACATGTCAGTGGATTTTCTCTTAGGAAAGAGGATCAGGAAAAAAATAATTTGATATTTCATGTTGTGTTTGCTAAAAAGTGACACAGTCAGTGTCTATTTGCCATTACATAGTTCTTTTTGTCCCTTAACTCAGGCTATGAGATGTGGATGAATAGCAAAGTTACCCAAAGTATTTTAAACGTACTTTGTATTTGGGGGCAGATGTGTTCTTGCTAAGTCTTTCAAAACTGTAGTACATGTCTTAACCCTAGGTAGTGTGCAGACATACCCAAATAGAGTCGCGTTCTTTCTCTGAGCTTCCTTCATCACATCTAGGAAGACAGCACCACTGGGCACAGTGACGGTGGTGGAATATATTTCACTGATCTTCACGGAGTAATGAATGGAGATATTTGAGGGTGCATTAGGAGGTGTTGCAGATGTAGGCTTATAACTGGAGATGTCGAAGTCACCTGGCAGAGAGAAGAGCAGAGAGAAATATTTAGAACATGGAAAATGGTGTGTCAGAGTTTGCACACTTAGCAACATCTAAGGACTCCTTTCCTTTGAAGAGAGATGGATTTGTTACAAGAAGCAAGTGTCACCAATCAGGGGGCAGAGCTCGCTTAGGAGTAAAGCAGACTTCACCGTCTGTGTTGCCATTTGTCATCTTAACTCCCAGGTTTTCAGGCAATTGTTTCTCCAGTGTCCATTTCTCAAGGAGGGTGTTGATTTTTCTTTTTTTGGGGGTGGGTGGAGAATCCAGTAATGCTTGTGCATTTTCCCTTTTTAATTTCTTAGCATTCGCTGTACTCATAATTCTACATTAATTACTTCATTCAACCCTTATAAAAGTCAGTGTTAGGCAGTTTTTCTTTCCACTGATAGTTTTTTTTTATTTTAAAGAGAAAAAAATAAAAATAACAATAAAGCAGAATTTCAAAAGAGGTTAGTAGGAGAGTTACAATAATTTATTGTGTATTGTTGTCTTCATAGTAGTTATTTAGAGTAGAAGATACAGGCGTGATATCTTGTTCAAACAGTATTAGCACAAACCTTTCTTTTCAACAAACTAAGAGAAACTAGTTGTATAACTACCTTAACTATCTTGTGTACAAATATATTTTCTTGTTTTACCCTTTCTTCCTTTCCCCTATCAGTTCCATTTTTTACATTAGAAAACTGAATCTTAGAGGTGAAACATTTTGTTCAAGCTCACTAATTCGTAAGTGGCTGAATCAGGCGTGAACAGAGGTCAAAGGAAGCGTCTCCTTCCTACTTTGCGACAGAATCATTTGTCTGAATAATTGACGCATTTCTTGTTTTTCTTAGGTTGCTGCCATACTGTCTCCACACAGATGTTTAGTTCCCAGAAGGGTCAGTGAGTACGAAGAAGGGAAGGGTCAGAAACGGGTCCCCAACTTCTGTGCTTTGTTTAGAGTCAGACTGGGGCTCAGGTCTTTGTATACCCAACAGAAGACGTCCCTTTGGAGATAGACATCATTTAATCCAGTCACTTTGTTTTATCAATATTTGATCCAAAAAGCATGGCTTCCACTGCAGCAACAAATCCTCAGGTGGTCGTGATCCCTGGTGATGTTATGGGAGCTGAATTCAGGGAACTGGTCTGCTTCCTTATCTGGACAACCTTGGTCCCTTGGGATTCCTGTAGCACACATGCTTTGGGTGAAGTGATGCTGAAAGTCGGAACAGCTCACTCTTTAGTTCTTACCTAAGCCGCTGGTGCAGGAAGAGTTAACATCCAAGTAGGTCTTTCCCACGAGGGCAGGCAAGATCTGAGCTGCAGCAATTGGAATATTGAACACTCCCTGTCCAATCTCCTTGAGCATCGTCTCTAGAGTTTGTTCGCAATTCCACTCACTTTCTTTGTAATAGTCTGATGAGATGAAAAGGGCCTGATGAGAGAGAAAGAAAATGAGAGACCTTTCCAGTGAGGCACAAGGCTGCCTCTACCTCCCTCAGGAAGTACTTACTGAACATGGAGTACACGGGAGGCACCTTACTTAAGTTACATTTTCCACTACAAGAAGCTTATAAACTAGTTTGTGTGCAGCGGTAGGGAGTTGCTTAAAAGCATAAGCTACATGGCTGCAATGAAAATAGATGGTCTCAGCCACATCCACTTCTCTACCACAATACTGAAAATAATGCCCATCGTGAATGTAGTTACCAGGAGACGTGCTGAGAAAGGAGTCCTGAGGTGACTGCTGTGAGGGGGCATTCCATGGCACGCTGTCAGGAGAGGAGAGGTAGGTGCTCACAAGCACTCTGTGAGGCCAAGAAAAGGCTTTGTCGGAGAAGGCGGTGATTGAAGTGGGCCTTGAGACTCTGAAGGCATCTTGTCAAGACAAATGAGGAGACTCTGTATGAGCAAGGGCCTTGTGTAGAGACGACAAAGGCAGGGCCTTGTGGTGATGAAGGTATCTGCATTTTTGCAAGCCCCGGGACTCTTTCTCCTCTAGGAGGTCTGGGGGGTAACACTCAAGGCAACCATGGAAGAACAGGCCGGTGAAGAAAGCTGGGCCATCACAGCAATTGCCCGGGGCTGAGGTGTCTGGCATCAGCTGACTGGCAATGGAGGGTCTGGTCATTTGTTAAACAGAAACTGTCTGTAGCAGAGTGTAAGCTCAATTAAAGGTGCAGAGCTGTGAGGGTGTAAAGGGTCTGAGGGTGCTGGAGTAAGCAACAAGAGCTAAAGTGCACTGGGCTTGCCCTTGTTCTGAATTTTCTAAGAAAAAGACACTTCTCCCTTTCAGTTTTTCTTGAAGATTCTTAAACTGAGCAGTTATCAATAAGCACTTGTTATACCTTCAGAAAAAAGCACATCTGATCTTTAATGTATCCTCTTCAAAGCTTCCTTAGAGGAAGCTGGCTCTCAGGCCTTCCAGGCAGCCATACCACCTGTCAGGCTTTAAAACGAGATCAGGGCTCATGCCCCACCCCTCAGCTTCTGTGTCCACTGCTGGTGAGGGGTTTAGATGTTAGTGTTTTCTAAGAGCTCCATCAGATGACTTCACTGCGCATCCAGAATGGGAAAGTTCAGATTTAACACACAAACAACCTCGGGCCCCCACCTGCATTGTCAGACTCATCTTGTGTTTCCTAAGGACCCTGTGCTGGTTCTGCTGAACTCCTTGGTTGTAAAATACATAATGCTATTTTGTGCCTTTTAATCTCTGCCTTGCTGTTGTTTCTCCTGTTAAAATCCCCTCACCCTCAGTCAGCTGACAAATAGCTATTCATGCTAACATGCCAGTGATATTTTGAAATAAGCTTTCCTCTTGTATCCACCTCTTGGAATTGAGTAAGTCAGTGAATGATTGCAGAAGTGAAGTGCCAGACCTCAAGGAATGCATAGCAGGCAGGTGTTGGGTATGAGTTTCCAGATATGTCAAGTTTCTGGGATCCCCACCTGCAACGCTGGGAAGCTCTGCAAAACTAGGCAAGTTACTGAGCCCCTGTGATGGAGGCGCCTCTTCTAGGAGACGGAGGTAATAATTCCTTCCTTACTGTATTGTGTGTATTAGTAAGTTAATAGTGCCCCATAGAAACTAGCTTCTATGCTACCCCTGGTGCTTGCTACTTCTACAACCATCTCATTAGGAAGGAACAACACATGCTCAAAAGCAGCATATATGGCAAAGTGTGAAATCACATGTGATAGGAAAAGAGAAGTAGGTTTCAAATGTCACAAGAAAATGGTAGTTGGGAAAAGCTTCACAGAGTGTTTGGCTATGGAGAGGTAGACATGGACGATGAAGAGAATACATTTCAGGTGGGGAGGGGAATTGCATAGTGAAAGTTAGTGTAGAAATGCGGAATGGATGACTTTAGGGAACTCAGAAGAAAGCATCGAGGTGCTGCTTTCCTCCCTGACTCACTCTCATCTTCTTGTTTTACCCTCTGACTTACCTGCATGGTGATTCCAGTGCTAAACGTGTTTCCAATGAGACCGTTTTCTTTTTTCTCAAGCAAAATCTTTCTTACGAGTGACCGTATGTGATTATCAATGCTCCTTAGGTCCTCTTTCTCTGTCTTCGTCTGTCCATTTGTTAGGCCTCTCTTGATGCATGTCAGAGCCAGAACAGCCATTGCCCCAGTGTCTGTCAGGAAATAAGACGCTGGTACCCACATGCCAGTTTGTCTGGCACTGAGGGGATTTCTAGAGTGTGGGACTTCCAGTGCTCCTAGAATGACAGAACTGGAAAATTTGGGGTGGTGGGGTATATGACGGGAGAGGAGGATTTCACGATACAGCATTCATTCCTGTAGTACCAACCCTCAAATATCCAACATTCCTTCCCTATGTTGAGTTGCCATGTGCTCCATACCTAACACTGTACGTCATATTATGGCTGTACAGCACATGTGCATTTCTAAGTGTGCGTACGTGAATAATCTTCCGCTTTTAGACCTTGGTTGCTCTCATCTTTTCTGTCTTTCTCTAATCCTCCAGCCGTGTGGACCAAGGAACTGAGAAGACTCAGGATGACGGACAAAACAAGCGGTCTGTTACACTGAGTCGGAAACGGCATTTGCCAGACGTGCTCTTCAGCGGTGCTGATGATGGGAAGGGTGAGGGCAGGGGTGGGAAAGGGAGGGTCGGGCTCCTTGTCTGGCCTGATCCTGGGTTAGCACACAACTTCCCTCTCACATAGGGAAAGGAGTGTGAGAAATAACACGTTCTCCTCTCTGCAATCCCAAATGGTGATTTGCTTTCCGAACCTCTCAGGGAGAAAGGACTTGCATATCTTGATCCCCAGGGGATGGACACCATGCAGGTTGTCTAGAGACCTCTTGTTGGGTGTGAAGGTGACACGGGGGACAACTGGCCCTTCTACCTGTGAACCTACTCTGTACTGATCAGACTTGCTGAACTTTGTCACCGAAGCCACAAATCCAGAGGGCTGCAGTGAATCAAAGACAAAGGCAGTGCTTGAGAAAGGAATTTTACTTTCCTGAACCCTTGTGCTTCTTGGAATGTTTCATATGAATATTCTCATGCTCTATGCTTATTTTACAGGTAAGATGCTAAAGAGCTCAGGTAGGAATCAGGTCTCTCTATTGTACCCTACGTCTATAAAGAGGCTAAAACTGTCATCCATTATCCATTGTTTTTCAAAACAAAATTCTTTTCTGAGGAGACCATGGTAAAAAAGTACTAAAAATGAAAGTCTGAATAATTTTGGTAGAAAACTCGAAGGGCATAAAAACTATTGACCAGGTCCTCTGTATCAAGGGAATTGGCTAATGACTCACCTACTACGAAGCGGCCATGAAAATAATAGTTTTTATTTCCAGGAGCAAAGAGTTCAGCAACTTGGGTAGTGGAGTATCGTCCATGGAACAGGCACAAGGCCAGGGCTCCCAGGCTGAGCTGGTAGTAGTTAGTAAGGGGACTGCCATCGTGTGCTTCTGAGAGAGAGGAGAAGAAATGTTTACTCACCCATGTGGTACTGGGGTGACACGCTTTTCGATCTACTCTTGCTTACTCTATTCCCACTTGGCTATAAAGAGAGGACAGTAATTGAAGGGAGAGATCACCCAGAGGGTCAGCAAACTTAAGAAAGTTAAAGGCTCTTTAGGGCCCCCAAGTTCACTGTTGACTGTTTTCACTTTATAACTGAGAAGATATAGCACTAAAGACATTAAGAGACATTCCGGTTTATCTTTCTTTTTAGCAGAGTAGTACTCCATGGTATATAAATACCACATTTCCTTTGTTCATCTGTTGATGGACATAATTGGCTGCTTCTAAGATTTAGCTACTGTGAGTTGTACTGCTATACACACAGGTGTTCATGGGTCACTGTAATATGATGTTTTTAACTCATTCAGGGAGATATCTAGAAAGGGAATCATGGGTTGAATGGAATTTCTAGTTTTAGATTTTTGAGGAATTTCCATACTGATTTGAAACCTAAACTATAAATACATTAAAGAGTGAGAAGAAGGATAATAGAAACAGGGGGACAGATTTTTGTGGAAGGGAAGGGGACCAAGTGACGGAGCCAGAGGGAAGAGGGGAACAGAATTGAGCTGTGCTCCATGCACGGGCCAGTTCTCCACAGTGAGTGTCATTGCTACATAATGCAAACATGCACCAATGCAAAAAGTAAAATACTTTCCAAGTATTAAGGCAGTTACAGGGCTGGGGATCTAGCTCAGTGGAATAAGCGCTTGCCTAGCAAGCGCAGGGTCCTGAGTTCGATCCCCAGTACCGCAAAAAAAAAGTATGGCTTTCAGTGTCATCTTTGTAAAAAAAAGGCAGTTACAAAGCTAGAATCCAGATACAGGTTTTCTGCCTCCAAATCTCTTGCATCCTTCGCAGGCTTTTTTTCTTTTACTGGGAATCAAACTCAGGACATTAAATTTGCCAGGCAGGCACTTGTGCCACTGAGCTAGATCCCCAGTTCTTCAGCAGTGAGACTGATGCTGTAAGTAAGAGGCAGGGGCTGCAGGCATCAGAGAAGATGGAGTTGGAAGGACTTGAGGAATAATAGGATAAATACTGGTTGGGAGTTGACATGAAAACAATGTGCTCCAGTACCGGCCCCCACGGGCAACCTACAGTTCCCAGTGATAAAGTACTTCTGCCATCTGTAGCTCTTACAGTAGCACTGGATACTTTGGCACTAATCACACAGCTGCTCCTTGTGTAACTCACTATTTGTTCAGCTGTCTCTTCTATAATTCATTATTTATCTAAAAGCCGAACTTGTGGAGTGCTAAAGAATGGTGTCTGATGTGTGTTTGTGTCTGCTAGCGTCTGTAAAGCAGCTTGACAGAGGCCAATGCTCAGCTGAACATAATTAAAAAGGAAATTCAAGATGCTGCTGAGCAAGAGGGGGAAGGTGGCCTGTGCCTTGAAAGGGGTGGAGAGAACAGAGTGGAGGGTATTTTTCTATAGTTCTACATCCATGGAGGAGAAGACAAGTTTGTCCAGGGTCACTGTACATGAGGTTCTTACCCATATTTTCAATTTCTGCTTGGAATTTGTTTTCTAAACGGATGAGCAGATGACTGTCATATATGAAGGTTTCATCAGGGGTATGACATGCTCCCAAAGCCAGTGTAATCAAAGCAAGCTGTCCCGAGCTTAAATTCAGTCCTGAAAAGAGAAGCATCTATGTTTAATGAGGCACGTATTTGTGCATTTTGGCCTTCTGCCTTCTGGGTGCCTTATACTGCTGATCAATTTATTTTGTCTCCTAGTTTCTGCAATACTTATATTGTCTTGTTCTCCTCCTTTTCCCCCCAGATTAAGGCTCTTATGGCTACTCTATATAACTGCAAGCTAGATCTTAGTCTTCTCCATAAAATCATGGGGTATTTATGTAAACATGTAACCCTTATAAAAAATGAAAACAGAAGAAAAATAGATGAACAAAACCTTGGAATTTTTTTCTCTTAATGGTGTCATTTGGCCAGATGGTAACAACTGATTTTCATGTTCTGCTCTGTGGAACTCTCAGACTTCTCCCAACTCTTACACTGATGGTATGAGGAGATAAGTGGGCTTTGTTTCCCTCTCCTATCGGTAAGAGAACTGGCTCATACTGATTAGTGACTGTCTGAAGGCTGACCCTGCACTCACACCCAGACCCAAATCCCTGTTGTTCCATGGATGCTTCTCTACTATCAGCTTTCTTGGTTCCAGTTATATCGCTGTGTTGTGACCTCAGCCAGTTTATGCCATGGTATTGGTGGGTGAGAGTCCATATCTTTTTGTGCTTTCCTGTGTGGCCCCCGAAGGAAAATGATTTTTAGAACCCAAAGAAGAAAGACCAAATCCTAGAGTGAGGGGCATAGGATTAGTGCTTTCGGGCAGCTTTCTGCTCCCTCAGGGTCCACGCAGCTATAATAGTTGTGGCCGAGGTACATTCGATGCCTACTTTCTAGGACTAGGGAAGGGAACTTTTTAGGCAGGCAGATCTTTTCTTAAATCATGCAGAGAACACAGGCACTCACCTCTGCGTCCCCCCTTCTTCCTGACTTGCTGTGAGAGTGGCTGGATTAGGGTTTGGTTCTGGATCCCAACAAGTCTGAGTGACAGCAGGACATCAGCAGATTGAGTTCCCATGGTGTATTTTGAATTGGTCATTGTTTTCCACAGAGGGTTTAGAAGGAAGTATTTCTCTTCACTTACCTCTGTGGCAGAAGAGAGAGGAAACATTACAATATCAGTATGAGGTAGAGGAGGGCAGCTTCGTTTCCCCTTCCTCTTCATTAAAGATTAAGGCTCAAAGACCAAGCCTGGACTCACACCAAGCTCAAATCCCTATTGTTTCTCTGTTGTCAGCTGTCTTCGTGGTGGTCCACATTCCCTTGTGGTTGCTGGCTCAGCTAACTTATGCAACAGCGCCGGTGTGTGAGAAACACAGGCAGAAAATATTAAGGTGAGGCACAATGATTCAATGGAAATATTTGGTAACACATGCCACATGGATCTAGATCAATTCGGCGACCAATGGCTATGCTGGTGGAACAAAACAGAGGTGGGTCCAGAGCCCTTCCTCCATTGCTCTTTTAACAACCAGGATGGAGGTGTTTCAGTATTCTAGCAGCTGGTGTAGACTTACCATTTCACCATGGATCAGCAGAATACCAGTTCTGCCTGAGATATTAAGTACCATTCACTAATTCTGGGTATGAAGACAGAGAGACTGTCCTTAGAAAAATCTCTGTAATCAGAGGTTCAGGTGGAATTAGAATGCATGTCTCAACTCCCTATCTGTGAATCTTTCTACTTCTTCTGTTCAGATCTTCTACCTCTTCTTCTACTTGAATTGGGTTCAGACTAAGGGGTTAAAGGCAAACATTCTATTTTACACTGGTGATTGACCACCAAAACTGTGTTTTCTGATTGTACAGCTGGTCCAGTGTGAAGATTATTATTCAGCAGTGCACTCCCTATGCAAAACCCTCCAGTTTTAGCCGATAGCATTTCCAAACCCCAAGGGTGATCATGGAGGGGAGTCCCATTTTACAGTGGGAGTAAAAGAGAACCCAGGGCTTCCAAAGAACCGGAGGAGAAAAAGTAGAGTTAGTTATCACTTAAACTATAAGGCAATTTCTCAAATACTCTGACTCTAACTCTGAGAAGTATCCCCAAATCCTACACTTCTCCAGATTATCTCATGGGTTGGTGGTACGGCCCACTTAGTGTTGGTTGGACTCTTTGCTCCCTATCTTTATACTGTATGTAAGTTATGTAACTTCCTTGATTTAAAAATTGTTATCTCCTACTTCACAGGGATAAGAAACCACTTATAAACTGTAAAATGCTTTACATAGTATCTTTTCCAGCCTAACTGGAATTTCTGTCATTATACTTAGAGAACTCAGGGAATGTGATTTCCTTTGCCCTCTTTCCTTTAATCAGGAAAATCGGAATGATGTGATTATCAGAAGGTCATAGTTTTTTTCCCCAGATACAATACAGCGATTGTCAATTGTTTTTGAGATTTCATGGAAGCATCCAGTTTGGCAGATTTTCTGGCATTGAAGCAGACTTTTTAGTTCCTGGTAAATAATTCAAATCAGCTTCCTTGACCACTAGGATAAATGTAATCATTTTGTGCAATGAGCTGAATTTTAAAGCCTTTGGAGGAATCTCCTGTTCTCAGGCAGGATCCAACAGGGCAAATGACAGTTTAGGAAGAAAAACTGGAGCTGGCAGATGCTCTGCTCCAGCTGCTTGAATACAAGCCTGTCTTCTGTGGTGTCAATCCCCTCTTTTTGGCTCCGGAGTACCAGGAAGATTGCATGATCTAGTCATCTATGAGTTAGTTAAAAGGTCGATCCCAGGTTATGGACTCACAAAAGAGAAAGGGTGCACTGACCTCAGGGATTAGGCGCTCTGATACTCCCCCACTGACATCCCCCATTAATGGGTGAAGATAAAGAAATTCAGGTGTATGTTGAGTCATTCTGATACCAAGGGGTCATACTAGACCCAGGCCCTGTTTACCTTTTTCCCACTGTAGTATTTTCTAAAAGAACCACATTCTTTCTGGAACCAAGGCTTGGAGGAGAGACGGTGGGCCCAGCTCTGCATCCCATGGGGAGAGCTGAAGGGAGGTAGATACACAGCCTGAAATATCGTAGCTCATTACTGGCAAGCAAGCAGCTCTTATTGTTTGAAGGAGATTATTATCATTATTTTTTTCTGGGTTACACAAGTTAAATCCAAATCCATGGATTGAACAACAGGAAAATAGATTGCATTTCACAATCAGAGAATAAATTCTCATGATCCTCAGATTTTTCTGGGATGGTGAATTTTCTGTCATTAGCAAAGGACAAAACAGTTACGTGTTTGTGACGTTGTGGCAGATAGATTAGACCGTAAGAAAACGTAGGCGAGTTGACGACGTATCTATGGCCCCTCTTAAATCGATATGTGTCGTGGAACTGTTGTCCTTTCCTGCTACCCTGGACATCCTTCATGGAGTCCAAACACATGTCGACCTGACCTAGGATCTTTTCTTAATTAACTCCATACAGGTGGCCTTCTTTTTAGCTTTCAGGAAACCATTACACAGGCTAACTTTATCCCAAAGTGTACTCACCACATATCTTGCAGTGTTGGTTTGGAATAAGATAAAAGAGTAGGAGTCCCACGAAGGGGAGCAGCTGGGGCTGTCCCATCTCTCCGGCTGGCTGGCCAGTGTGAGGCTTGACCTGGGCGCTGGGCAGCTCCTCCTCAGGTTGCCTCAGTCCCCGTCACTCAAGCAGGTGTTGCACAATACCAGGAGGTGTGGGTCAAGTGTGTTTGTCCAAACAATGTGATAAATCAGGAAGAAGTCTTGAAAGGTGGCTCGGGAGAATGAGGAAATAATTTCTCTTTGTTTCCTGATCTAGGGTTCACATTTGTTTCTTGTTTTTAGCCCAATAGATATAAATTAGCCGAATGGCTGTTTCCAGTAATGTTTCCTTCCTTTTCATTCCACTTTGACTATATTTCATTTTTATCTCTTGAGATATTAGATTGGATGGGGCAAAGGCATAAAACACACAAAAAGGCAAGTAGACATTTTAAGTGTGAGTGGGGCATGGTGGTGCACACCTGTAATCCCAGCACTTGGGAGGCTGAGGCAGGAGGATCATTGTGAGTTTGAGGCCAGCCTGGGCTACAAAGTGAGCTCAAGGACACCACGAACTATATAGAAAGACCCTGTCTCAAAAGGACAAAAAAAAAAAAAAAAAAAAGGAAAAGAAAAGAAATTTTAAGTCTGAAACTAGAGGATGAGGGAGGCAGCTGGCAGAACCCTTGGCATGGTGGTTTTGACTAAAGCTTTTCTCCAAAATAGACTGCCACAGGGTTCCTTTACCCAGGAGGGAAATCGGAGAGATATTATCAGATGTGGGTTTGTGCTCTGCCAGAGTAGTTGCTCACTGTTACCTGTGAGAAGTGTGCCCTACTGTAGTACTTTTAAGAGTGGTTATAGGACACTACCAACCTAGCTAAGGGCGTTACCACAACTTAGGACGTGCTCTTGGCATTGTACTCTGCCATAGCCAGATTTTCCATGTCAATTTTACTGGCTGTAGGGAGATGAGATGAAACATTTCTGGTTGTGCCTGTCAGAGCATTTCCAGATAAGATTAGAATTTGGATAAGTGATTCCCTGAAAGAGACTTTCCTCTCCTGTGAGAGTAGACACGATTCCACTGAGGATCTGAATAGAACACAAGGTGGAGGAAGGAAGGCTTTCTCCCTTGCTGCTTCCTGCCAGCCCATTTGAGCCCAGGCATCTCATCTCACTCTCTCCAGACCTACATCCAGGACATCTACCATCGGAGCCTCTGGTTCTTAGCCTTTTGGACTCTCATTGAATTGCACCAGTGGCTTTCTCAGATCTCAGCTTGCAGACAGGGGACGATGGGATTTCTTAGCCTTCCTGATTGCATGAATAGATTCCTCATAATGGCCCTCCCTCTCTCCTTCCTTCTCCCCTCTGTCTTGTTTCTGACTCTAGGAACTCTGACTAATACAACTTTATTGTGTAGCACACTGTCCAGTCCACAGAGACACTTATATTCAACATAAAATATCACAATAGAAGCTGGGGAATCCAAGATAACATAGACTCTGTCTAGGTCCAAGTTGGTTGTGGGTGTTGTGCTGTGTGGTGTAGGAGTTGAGGGGTTGTCCTGAGCTTTGAGCAAACTTGCTCATCAGTATCCCTGGCCAGGAGAACTCCTTCTTCCCCCAGTGGTCGTGACAAGAAATGTCTCCAGGCATTGCCACGTGCTTCCTGGGGATCAACATCGCACCCCTCCCACCCATTCCCCCAGAGATGGGAACAAGTCCCAAGACTTGAAATAGTCTGTTTTGTGGTGGGATGATCTCACACTTGCCTAACTTTATCAATGCAGTTTGGCACCCGCCAAGAGCAGGACCAATCATATCACCCTTTTCTTACTCTTTCCTTGTTCCTGTCCTCACTTCTACCCACACACAGATGTTTTCTAGGTTCCTTCTTACAACCACTTCTCTGAGTATACTCTCAGCTCCTTGGTCTCTTTCTTGGTTTCTAATACATTTTTGGACCCTGCTCTGCTTAACTCTAGTTTTCCGTCTATGCTGAGTCTGAACTTGCATGGTTTAATGAGGCTGCTGTCACTGGAATGTGTGTGTCCCTCAAAATTTGTAAGTTCAAACTCCAACTCCAAGGTGATGCCTTTAGGGGGTGGGTCCTTTGGGAGCTGATTAGGTCAAGGAAGTGGAGTCCTCACAAATGGTCTTCATGCCTCTATTAAGAAAGCCCTAGCGAGACCCTTGTTCCTTCCACCATGCGAGGAGACAAGAAGAGGGTGCATCTCTGTGCACACTTGTCAGAGGTCCAACCTCCTGTATTCTTGGTCTGGGGCCTCCCAAGGTCCAGATCTGGGAGAAGTGATCGTTCATTTATAAGCTGTGCAGTTTCTGGCTAGCAGCACGAACAGACTAAGACAGAGGGTGAAGAAGAGTGACCCACGGTGCTGACTTTGCTCACTGATCTCTAGCAAACCTGCAATGCTGATGGTCACTCAAGCTGTCATTCCCTACAAGCTTATGTTTCTTATTATCCTTTAAAATGGTGTTGTACATATTGGTGATCCTCAAAACTGTAACCTCTACTCCTCCATTTTCACCCTCCACTGGTAACCTCGATGCCTACTTCTTCTGTGAGGTGTCTACTCATTGCCTGTGGACATTTTTGAGTGGACCTTTTATTTTGGGGGGAGGGCTAATATTTTTGTGTTATATATTTATATACTCTAGATATTAGTTCTCTGTCTGAGGAATAAGTTTATTAACTTCTCTGAGTCTCAATTTCCTTATCACTAAAATGTCAGACAATCATTCTTATGAAGTGTGGTCACAAACTACAGCGGATGTTCAAATTTTTAACATTTATCACAGTAAAGGGTCCATGGCTTCCCCTTACTTTAAGCACACTTATCCCATCTTTCTTGTACTTTTCGGACGCAGTTCTGGAAGTTTTCTCTCATGTCTTTAGCTGCTCTGTCATGGCCGCTTTGATGTTCTAAGTTCATCCAAAATGTTTCCCTTGTACAGTCATTTCGACTTTGGGGAGGAGCCAGAGACCCATGGTGCTCCATCCAGGGAATAAGGTGGATGAGGGTGCAGTGGCATGTTTTTATGAGCTGCCTCCCCCCCAGAAGGTAGCAGCAGCATTCACTGTATTGTTCTTATAAAACCTGGTAAAGATATTTATGAGTGAGCACTTCCAGAATTGCTTCAGAAGGTGGCAAGGACAATGGGACACATGTGCTGCAATTAAGGGGGAGAATTCTGAGAGGGATTAATGGCAATGTGCTTGGCTGTAATATTTTTCTCATTTGAACACAGCCATATTCTTTGATCAGCCTTTGTACCTCTTAGTTTTCATGAGCATTCAGTGAGTAACTGTGGGTACATAATAAACAGTGAATAGTTCATAGCTGCTATGATCTCACTAATAGCCATCTACACAATCCCACTTGCCTGCAGTTTGGCTGTTAGGCTTGGGCTCTCTGTCTTCCCCCGCTTAGTCACTTTTCTAATCAATCCCAAGTCCTCCTGGAACCATTGTTTCTCCTGGCATTTACTCTTACTATTCCGGCCAAAATTATGAAAAATTTCTACACCACTGAAACCATTTTCAAATATGTGTCCAAGCACTCAATTTTACCCCTCTGTAAACCATTACTCACCTCCCTCTTGTAGTAATATTTCTGAATCTTAATTATTACATGAAGCACATTTGAAGAGAAGTATTCTCAAGGAACATGGTTTGAAATATTCTGCCTTACAACTTTTAGTCTATGAAAATGCAAGTTTTGAATTTTCTTTGCAGCAGTGAGATGTGGTTGTGCTGTTTGTTTATTTATGTTTGTGGAGCTGAGAATTGATCTCACGGCCTTTGCATGGAGCTACACCCCTGCTCCCCATTTTATGCTTGAGTCTGAGACAGAGTGTTGCTAAGTCACAAAGTTACTCAGGCTGGGCTCAAACTTGTGATCTTCCTGCCTCAGCCTCCCAGAGTGCTGGGATTCTGGGAGTACACCTCCATGCTGATCTGTGCTGCTTTGGAAGAAATATTAACATCTTCATTCCTGGTTGGGCCTTGAAGGTTTCTGTGGCACTTGAGTAAAAGCCACACTGAGTGTGGTCTCTGGAAGCCTTTGCCTTTCATGCCTTCTCAACCTGCAAGTATCATCTCACTCTCTTGTACATTGTGTTCCAGCTGCAGGTTTTTAGTTCCTCTCCTGTGCCAATTTCCTTCCTACCACAGGGCTCTTGCATGCATGGTTCTGGTCCCAGAGGGCTTCCTGCCTTGTCACGTGTCCCACGAATCCTTCCTGTGAATGCTGTGCCTTTGAGGGTGCTCTCCCTGCCCCCAGAGCTGTATGTCCCATCTCCTGCTAGCCACTATCTGGACACCCTCTATCTTCTCCCGGAGCACTTATGAGAACTGCAGTTAATTATTTCTCAACTAGGCTTTTCTCCCTGCAAGGCTGTGGGTTCCTCAGAGGCAAGAACAGGTCTCTCTTGTTCACTGCTGTGGCCCCCACTGACTCAGGCAAAACACCTATGACATAGGGGGTTGTCAAATACTTGCTGAAAGAAATCTCAGATCCTTAAGCCAAATGACAGTTAATCACATGTGTGGGTAGATAATCTCATTGGATAAATATCAGATGTTTATATAAGAATAAACTAGAGAAAATAAATAATAGAAGTAGCTTGGATTTAAGTTCTCAAAGTCTGGTCAAGGTGGCCCAAGTGTTAATTATTTATAGCTGTCTAGCCATCATTTCTTATCTCATCAAGCAAAGCCACTCTGAGACAAACAACACCCTTTTCATTTCACCTCTCACTATGCTGATAAGTAGAAGCTTACAACTGCAGTTATTTACTGACTTGCTGAAGGCCAGATTGAGGACTGACCCAAGTACCAAGGCATCTCTTAAAAACCAGATCCCATAAAGCTTATTAGCAGAGGAGGTCAATACCCTAGAAGCCCCCAAGGAGATCAAGAGAGAGAGTTCCCAAGATAAATTATGAAGTGGGACTGAAAAATATGGTAAATGTTTAAGTTTTAAAGATTTATTACAGTAAAAGACACATGGTCATGAAACCCACTCAAAATCCTCCCCCTCAGTTCAAACAGCCTTGTCCCATTGTTCTCACCACTTTCTGAAGCTGTTCTGGAGTCCTTTTTCATGAGGGTCTTTAGCTGCACTGATTCAGATGTTTCCCCTTCCTGGTCATTTTGACTTTGGAGAAGAGCAAGAGTTGCGTGGTGACAGACCCAGCGGCCACAGTGGACGAGGACACAGCATCATTTATGTGAGCTGCCTTTCCACTGGATGGCAGCAGCAGCGTTCACTATGGTTTTGATCATACTTGGTAGGTGAACTCAAGAAAGAAGAGTTTCAGAACTGCTTCAGAAAGTGGCAAAGTGATGGGAGAAGTGTGTTCCAGTCAAAGGGGAGGACTTTGAGGAGGAATCACGGTCTTGTTTACTGCACTGTAACACATTTCTTATTTAAACATTCATGGTATATTTTGATTACACCTTGTACTCTGAGGGGAGGGCACATGGCTCCAGACCTGCTCCCACTTGGTGTAGGTGCGCTGGAGCATGGGAGCATGTGGAGGAGACACATCTATTGCTTATCTGTGTGAAAGTTAGAAACAAACTGAGGAAACTCTTAAAGAAGATTCCTATTTTGACAACCCAAGATACTTTTATAATTAGCTGGAAAGACAGACTTTAGGTGAGGATTCTTGGGGTCCCCAGTCCTCTTGGATTTTGCACCATGGTAAGAGCCAACTATTTCCATTCTCCTTCCCTCTCCTCCTCTGCCCATGACCTAACTGGATAATTAACCAGATCTAGGTTGCTGCAGCCCACACAAACCAAACCAGACCATCTGATGTGAGAAGGATTTATTATAGCTGAAGAGAGAGGAGTGGGGCTGCCTAGCGGTCCAAAGCAGCAGTGAGTTGTGCAAAGCCTGGGGCTTTAAAGGCACCCCCTTTTTTTCTCTTTTCTTGGGTAAGGAGGTGTTTATGGGCCATTGTAGCTGACCAGTGGCACATATAATCCCTGTGGCCTTCACAGTCTGGAAGGTGAGCAAGGTAATGGCAGGGGTGACCTTCATGGCCTGGCCCATCCTGGGGAGGTAGGCTGGAGCTGTTTTTTTTTATTCTTGCAAAGGGCGGGGGAGCTTTTTTTTTTTATATGACACTTTTATTTTAAAAGTGAAGGAACAAAAACATATTAAAAAGAGTAACATCTAGGCAGCCCCTCTGCCTGCGTGGAATTCTGGGCAGGTGAGGCGTGTGCACACTGTGACCTAGATCTCTAGGTAGGGAGTAGCTCGGCCCACAAAGCAGCATCTGAGCAACCTTTTGAGAGGAACTCTTGGCAGAAAGCTTAAGGGACATTCTCCTGAAGAGAAGGAGCCATTGGAGCAGCCTTTGCAACTGACCTTTGCCTGGTGAGCTGCCTGGGTAATTTGTAGCTCAATATTTTGCATCTGATATCCAAAATGTGAAGACAGAAGAACAAAACTCAGTCTCAGAACTCAACCCCGCCCAGAACAAGTCCTGGATGCAATGATATAGGAGAACTAGGAAGCCATATACCTGCAAGTTCTGAAATGATTGCATCCGAAATAAAGAAACAACTCCATGAGGCCATAGAAGAGATTAAAGCAGAAATAAGCCACATGCCTGCAATTTCTGAAATGATTACATCCGAAGTAATGAAACAACTCCATCAGGCCATAGAAGAGATTAAAGCAGAAATAAGCTACATACCTGCAATTTCTGAAACGATCACATCCGAAGTAAAGAAAGAACTCCATCAGGCCACAGAAGAGATTAAAGCAGAAATAATCTCTCAGACAAAAAATAGTGAAATATAGTGAAAACTATAATGGAAGAAATGCTCCACACATATAGAGAAGAAATAGATAAAAGAATAGAAGAACATAGGAAACAAATGGAAATGTTACAAGAGCAATTTAGGAATGAATTACCATGAATGAAACAGGTCCAAAGAGATTGCCAGGAATTGAAAACTTCCACTGAAAGCTTGCAAAACCGCTTAAATGAAGCTAAAGATAGAATTTCAGATCTTGAAGACAGCATGGCAGCTAATGAGCGTGAAAGGAAGGGTCTGATAAAGTCATCAAGGATCCAGGAAAAATCAATCCAACAGCTGCAAGATGAAGTAAAAAGAAATAATATCCGAGTAATAGGAGTCAGTGAAACAGCAGGAGACAACACAAATGATATAAAAAGAATATTTGCTGAAATAATAGCAGAAAATTTCCCAAACATGGTAAAAGACACTGAAGTACAGTTAATCGAGGCATATAGAACCCCAACGAGCCACAACCCAAAGAAAACCACAGAGAGACATATAATAGTCAAGATCCCAGACATCCAGCAAAAGAACACAATATTAAAAGCTGCTAGAGAAAAGAAATAGATCACCTATAAAGGAAAGCCCATCAGAATCACAGCAGACTTCTCAACAGAAACCATGAAATCAAGAAGAGCTTGGAGCGAGGTATTACAGATTGTGAGACAAAACAGCTTCCAACCTAGACTGACGTATCCTGCAAAACTATCCTTCAAATTCAATGGAGAAATAAAATATTTCCACGACAAAGAACAACTGAAGAACTTCATGAGTGCCAAACCAGCATTGGAAAAAGCACTAAAAGATATTCTAGACAGAGAAAAAAGTGACCACAATTTCAACAACAACAATAGAAAGGAACCCTCAAACAGAACAAGCAAGTAAACAGATAGCAAAAGTAGGAAAACAACAAGTAAATAGCATTACGAGAATAAGCCAACATATAACCATTATAAGCATTAATGTAAATGGCCTCAATTCACCAGTGAAAAGGAAAAGATTGGTAGAGTCGATTAAGAAACACAATCCAATGACATGCTGTATACAGGAAACATATTTTACTCAGAAGGAAATCCACAGGCTGAAAGTTAAAGGATGGAAAACAATTCTCCATGCAACAGGTTCCCAGAAAAAAGCGGGGGTAGCTATTATGTTTGCAGACAATGTAAACTTCAAACCAAAAACAATGAAAAGAGATAAAGAAGGCCATTGCATACTAGCTAGGGGAAAGCTACAAGAGGAAGAGATAACAATCCTAAACATTTATGCACCAAGGAACGGAGCACCAAACTTTACATGTCAAATCCTCACAGACGTGAAAAATCAAATAATTAATAACACCATTGTAATAGGGGACCTAAACACCCATCTGACGCAGAGACAGGTCAAGTGGACAGAAACTCGGCAAAGAAATAACAGACCTGAACCAAACTGTGAATAAATGGTTTTAGTAGATGTATAGAGAATGTCCCACCGCACAACACCAGAATACACATTTTTCTCAGCTGCACATGGGTCTTTCTCTAAAATTGACCACATTCTAGCCCAAAGAACATATCTACCTAAATGCAAAAGAATTGAAGTTATCCCATGCATATTATCTGACCACAGTGCAATGAAATTGGAAATTAATGACCAAGAGAACTCCAAAAACCACATAAACACTTGGAAATTAGACAACAACCTCCTGAACAACCAGTGGGTCACACAAGAAGTTAAAGAAGAAATTAAAAAATACCTACAAACAAATGAAAATGCAAATACAACCTACCGGAATCTGCGGGATGCAATGAAAGCAGTCCTCAGAGGGAAATTTATAGCAATGAACTCATATATAAAGAAAACAGAAAGAGAGCAAATAAATAGCCTAATGCTACACCTCAAACTTTTAGAAAAAGAGCAACAAGCCAAACCAAAAGCCCAAAGAAGGGAGGAGATTATAAAACTCAGGGCAGAAATTAATGCAATTGAGATGAAGAAAACTCTACAAAAAATAAGTGAATCCAAGAGTTGGTTTTTTGAAAGAATAAATAAAATTGATAAACCGCTAGCCAACCTTATCAAAAACATAAGGGAAAGAACTCAAGTTCATGCAATAAGGAATGAAAAGGATGAAATCACTACAGATCCCACAGAAATTCAAAAGATCATTAATACATACTTTGAAAATCTTTACTCCCATAGGATAGAAAATTCAGAAGAAATAGACAGATTCCTAGAAATGTACAAATTACCAACATTGAATCAGGAAGATTCAAAAATCCTGAACAACCCAATATCAAATAATGAGATTGAAAATGTCATTAAAAACTTACCAACAAAGAAAAGCCCAGGCCCTGATGGATTCACAGCAGAATTCTATAAAACATTCAGAGAAGATTTAATGCCAACACTCCTCAAATTCTTCAATGAAATTGAAAAGGAAGCAACTCTCCCTAACACATTTCTGGAGGCAAGTATTATACTGATACCAAAACCAGAGAAGGACCCAACCAAGAAAGAGAACTATAGGCCAGTCTCTCTACTGAACATAGATGCAAAGATATTCAAAAAAATACTAGCAAATAGAATGCAGTGAATCAAAAGGAAAATTATACACCATGATCAGGATGGATTTATTCCAGGAATGCATGGATGGTTCAATATTCTCAAATCAATTAATGTAATACATCATATCAATACAGCCAAAGACAAAAACCACATGATCATCTCAATAGATGCAGAAAAAGCTTTTGATAAAGTCCAACATGCATTCATGTTAAAAACCCTAGAAAAAATATGAATAGATAGCCTCTACCTCAATCTGATCAAAGCCATCTATGACAAACCAACAGCCAGCATCATACTAAATGGGCAAAAACTGAAAGCTTTCACTTTAAAGTCAGGAACAAGACAAGGATGTCCACTGTCACCACTCCTATTCAACATATTTCTGGAAGCATTAGCCAGAGAAATTATACAAGAGAGAGAAATAAAAGGAATAAGGATAGGAAAGGAAGAAGTTAAACTATCACTATTTGTAGATGACATGATACTTTACATGGAGGACCCCAAAAACTCCACAAGAAAACTCCTGGAATCAATTCACAAATTCAGCAGAGTAGTTGGATACAAAGTCAACACCCAAAATAAATAGCATTCCTATACAGAAACAGCAAACAGACTGAGAGAGAAATTGAGGAAAACATACCTTTTACAATAGCATCCAAGAAATTGAAATATTTAGGAATCAATCTAACGAAGAATGTAAAAGATATTCAATGAAAACTACAGTTCTCTGAAAAAGAGATCGAAGAGGATTTTAATAAATGGAAAAACATCCCCTGCTCATGGTTAGGAAGAACCAACATTGTGAAAATGGCCATACTACCAAAACTGTTGTACAGATTCAATGCAATTCCCATTAAACTACCATTAGCATACCTCACAGATCTAGAGAAAATATGCCTTAAATTTATCTGGAACCAGAAGAGATCCAGAATAGCAAAAGCAATCCTGGGCAAAAAGGGCAAGTGAGGTGTAATCACAATCCCTGACCTGAAATTATACTACAAAGCTACTGTAATAAAATCAACCTGGTACTGGCTCAAAAATAGACCCGAGGATCAATGGAACAGACTGGAAGATACAGCCACACCCACAAAGACACTCAGCCACCTAATATTTGACAAAGGGGCCAACCAAGCTCACTGGAAAAAAGATGGCCTATTTAATAAATGGTGCTGGAAAAACTGGCTTGCCTCTTGCCGAAAACTGAAAATAGACCCAAGTCTATCACCATGCTTGAAACTCAAATCAAAATGGATCACAGATCTCAACATTAAAACAGAAACTCTAAATCTATTGGAAGAGAAAGTAGGTAAAAATCTTGAAGACATAGGAGCAGGCAGAGAGTTCATGAACAAAAATGAAACTGCAAGGGAAACAATTCAAAGAATCAATAACTGGGACCTCATCCTACTGAAAAGTTTTTGGACATCTAAAGAAATTACCAGCAAAGTAAAAAGAAAACCCACAAATTGGGAAAAAATCCTAACTGGCTGTCCCTCAGACCAAGGTCTTCTATCTAGAACATACGAAGAATTAAAAAACATGTACCTGTCCAATTTCAAAGACCCAATCCATAAATGGGCATCTGAGATGAATACACACTTCTCAGATAGAGAAATACAAATGGCAAATAAATATATGAGAAAATGTTCCACATCTTTAGTCATCCGAGAAATGCAAATAAAAACAACACTGAGATTTCATCTCACCCCAGTAAGATTGGCCAGTATTAAGAAATCATCCAATAACCAATGCTGGCGAGGCTGTGGAGAAATAGAGACTCTATTGCACTGCTGGTGGGATTGCAGACTGGTGAAACCACTGTGGAGAGCCGTTTGGAGATTTCTCAGCAAACTAGGTCTAGAGGTTCCATTCAAACCAGCTATTTCCTGTCTGGGTATTTTCCCAGAAGATCTGAAAACATCATATCACTGTGATATATGTGCACCCATGTTTATAGCAGCACAATTTGTAATAGCTAAATTGTGGAAGCAACCCAAATGTCCATCCACAGAGGACTGGATTAAAACACTGTGGCATTTTTATATAATGAAATATTACTCAGCTATAAAGAGGGACAGATTTGGGGCCTTTGTAGGCAGATGGTGACAATTAGAGACCATGCTCATAAGTGAAATAAATCAGAGGTACATGTGCAAGCAATGTATTGTGTCACTGGTGCAGGGCGGGGAAGCTTTGACTGGGTGACTTATCACAAACCCACTCTCCTTCTGATCCCACCCTGATCTGCTCTGTGTGCAGCCTGCAACACTCAGACGACAGGTCCAACCTCCATCCACATTTCCATCAGGCGCTGTCCCTTGGCCACCCCACACCCTGGAGCATTGACTCAGGGAGGGGTTCAGGAAGCCTCTGGAATAAGTTCACGGTCATCTGGGCAGAGAATTCTGGATGCTTGGGGTTGGGGTGGCACTTTTCTTCTTTTCCCCATCACCCCAGAAAAGCACACGGTGACTCTGTCTGAAGCTTGGGTCCCTGAGCAGAGCTCTGTCTTTCCCGGTCAGAGGGTGGGACAGCATGCCTTGGTTGCAAACTGATGTGTCTTTTCAATCTTGTTGTGTTTATAATTGGTGGGCATGTAGAGGATGCTAAGTCCTGGAGGAAGCTGTGACATGTTGCAGTGGTGAAGGGAACTTGTTCTCTAAGGGAAAAGCACTGTTCAGAGCTCTGATTCCAGCACCAAAACCTGGTCCGAAGTCATGCAGTAGCCAGATAAAGTCCAAGAGGTCCCCAAAGCTTAGAAGGGCAGAGGTCTTACTCCCCACAGGTTTGCTGACTTCCAGCACAGAAAAAGAATGTGTAGGATGAGTCAGGAAGAGGTACAAAGGGACTTATCAGGCAGAATTTTCAAAGTACAAAGTACACACTCAAAGAACTGGGGTGCGGGCCTTGGAGATGGGGACAGGCACGTTAGAGTCTATGTGTCTGTGGCAGTGGAGCATGTGGGACTATGGAAAGTTTGGGTTTGGCTTCAGATGAAAAATCAAGGGCCCACCCATAGGTAGAAAGATAATGACTCAGTTCACAGGGGAGGGACAGCCTGTTGTATAGGAAAAGGGCTCAGTCTAACTGTATTTCGTAGAGTGATGTTTCTGCCCTTTATCTTATCAGCTAAATTAATTTATGGATTCAAATATCTTTAAGGGACTTTGGGTGTCATGGGCCTGGCAGAAAAGAACATGAAGGAGCCGAGGGAATGCAAACAGGGCTTGCATAAGTCTGACGGTGTCCTGAACCTGCTGGCTTCTTCGGAGTATAATTCCTCATCTTCAGTTCAGGTGCCCATTTATTGGTTGGGTTATTTGTGGGTTTTTAAAAATTTCTTTATATATCCTGGATAGGAACCCTCTGTCTGCAGAGTAGCTGGCAGAGACTGTCTTCCACTCTGTAGGCTATATCTTCACTCTGTTAACTGGTTTGCACTCTTTGTTGTACAAAAGCATTTCAGTTTGACGTGACCCCACTTGTTGATTCTTGCTATTATTTCCTGACCTATTAGAGTCCTACTCAGGAGATGAATGGTAGTGAGAAAACCAGATAGCTACATATAGAAGATTGAACCTAGATTCCTAATGCTCACTGTGCATAGAAATCCACTCAAGGTGGATCAAAAAGCTAAATATAAAGCCTGGATAAGCTGGGTATGGGGCACGTGCTTATAATCCCAAGAGCACTGCAAATTTGAGTGGAGCCTGGGCAGTTTAGTGACTTAGCAAGACTTTGTCTCAAAATAATGAATAAAAACAGTCTGGGAAAAACTACATTTTCAAGTTTATCATTCTATCTGGCTCAAGCCTCATCTTCCCTTTTGATTCTTTCAAATTGTCTTCACAGCTGAATTCCTTGCCTTGGGTTTCCCTGTAGAGCTCCAACTGCCCCCACGCCACAGGGTGACACAGTGTTCTGTGACCTGATGAAGTATTGTGATCGCCCTTGGAACCTGGATAAACTTTGGCCTGGGACACAACTCAGGTGCCGTCCAAGTGTAGCCACGCATTCCAGTGCCCTGGAGACTTACTTCTTTAGCAGGCTGCTTGGACCTAACTGGAGGTTTCATTAATGATCCCTTATTCACTCTCTCAATTGGGAGAAATCTGAGTATTTAGGAAGCATTGGATACTGTGCTCAGCACTTGGAACTAAAAATGCATAGTCCCTGCCTTAGTGGAGTTAGCAACTTACGAGATAGGATTGATCGAATCCTACACATACCTGTATAAACCGCTAAGGGCCAGTTCACTGTGGGGTATTCTCCTGGGGAGGAGATGTGCGTCAAGGGCTTCAGCATGAGTAAGAAGAGTTGGCTGGTCACAAGGTGAAAGGAAGTGAGCTCCAGGCAAAGGGACCAGAGCTGCAGGAGCCCTAGAGGGCTGTGAGTGTGTGGTGCTGATGAGGTCACGGTGGGGCTGCAGGGAGAAAAGGCAGCTCTCCTGAGGCAGGTAGGCCTGGGGGGGGGGGGCGCCAGGAGTGGCTGCTCAGGAGCAATCATTAAGGTGCGAGAATGGGTCATTCTCCTGTAGCTTATTTTGAAAATGGCACACTCTGTAAAGAACAATGAAACATTGGCTCAGTGCCTGGCCTCCTAGTCCTGGTTTTGCAATCTTAATATTGGTGTTCCCGAAAGTGTGGTCAGCTGATCATTGAGTTTAAAGACACCTACAGACCACAATAAAGAGAGGAAAACTCAGATTGTCAAACCAGGAGGGATGATGGAAGAAGCCCTGAAAGATCACCTATTCAATGTCCATCATAGGAAGTTCAGAACTGAAATGATGTTGTCTCTAACCCTAATCTACTTTTTTGTTTGTTTTTTGAAACGGTCTCATTATGTAATCCAGGCTTTCCTTGAACTCACTGTGTAGCCCAGGCCGGCCTTTAATTTTCAGTGATCCTCCTGCTTCAGCCTCCCAAGAGCTGAGATATCAGGTGTGCACCACTCGCTGCCTCATCTGCTCTTTCACAGGCTTTCCCATTCCAGAAAATGGTGGCCTCTGTTCATCCTGATACCGTCCCAACCTGCCAGTAGCTTCTGTCTGTCCTGTCACCACCAAACTGCTCCCAGTGACTGTATTTATGTCTCACTTAGATAAGGGCATCTTTCCCTTCACTGGCCTTTCTGATTTTGTCCTTGATCTTTGAGAGTGACTCCTGAGGACAGGAGCCAGAGCCATTCTGTTCACACCTAGGAGTACACTGGTTTCCTGGGACTGCAGTTATAAAGCACCACAAAGCTGATGGCTTCATTCTTTCATTCTGGAGGCTAGAAATCCAAAACAAACCTACCCAGGGGCCAGGTTCCCCCTGAGGCTCTTCCTAGAAGCCTTGTGCTCTTCCCTGCAGCCTCCGCTGGTGGCTGGCAGCCCTTGGCATTGCTTGCCTGGCATCTGTGTCACTCTGTTCTCTGCCTCCCTCGCTGCTTGGTGTTTTTCTTTGTGTGTCATTGTCTTCACACAACAGTCTCCCTTCTTTTAATGAGGACATCAGTCATGTTGGATTAGGGGTCACGCTATTCCCTATAACCTCACCTTAACTAATTATATCTACTATGATCTCATTTCCCAAAAGAGTCACATTTTGAAGTACTGGGGTTAGGACTTCCATATATCTTTTTGGGGAGACAAATTCCATCCATTGCACTTAGTCATGCCATGGCATCCTCTGCTCAAGACCCTGTGCTGTGTCTCTCAGACGACAGTGAGAGTCAGAGTCTTTGTTATGTCTCAGGAGGTCCTGTGCAGTCTGGCTGTAACCTCTCAGGGAAGAGAGTTGGGAAATACCAACTTCTCTGTCTACCCATCATGGTGCCCATCACTCTCATGCAGCCTGATGCCTTGTGGTTCTGCAGAAGAGCCTGTGCCACGTGGTGTCACCTCTGCTGGGAATTCACGCTGTCCTGGTGCCCTAAACCCAGCTCCCGTGACAAATTCAGGTCTCTGCTGAAACTTCACTTCCTGAGTGAGGCTTTCCCTAAGTATCTAAAATTCTATCCCCCGACGACACTACACATCTGACTGGTCTTATTCATTCCTGGTGCTTATTACCACCCACCATGATTTATTTTTATCATCTATAGCTTTTCATTACAGTGCCACCTACAAGAGAAAATTGCCCACCCAACAAGCACAAGTCTGCATCTCCAGTGCCTAGAACTGGGCAGGTGTGTGATGTATTTCATCCCATTTGCATCATGCAGTAAGACTCGTCGCAGTTTTAGAGGACTTATAAAAGCAGCACATCAAGACTGGCCAGTGGACAAGTTTGCTGCAACTGCCAACAGCTGCCCATGGAAACTGGGTCTGAAAGTTTGTGAGGATGCCTCCTGCAAACTCGAGAAATGTTCACCAGAGGGCAGTAAGTTCTGGGGATGCGTGGAGCGTTTCAAAGAGAAGAGTCATGGGGCTTGAGTAAGCAGCTGGGGAACAGGCACACTGCCTGGACCAAGAGGTCGTTCAGAAAGCCAGACTCACTGGGATAATATTTTAGGATTACTGTAGCTGACTATCACAGGTTACACTTGCTTTTCTGTGTGACGTAAGAGGAATATGATTAAAAATGCCCACAAGAGCTCTGTAAATATTTCTAAAATGATTTCAAGACTAAATGGCAAAATGCATCAGATTCATTGGTAGCTTTCATAAGCTCAAAAAGACAAAAATTTCTTTAATCTTGGTAGAAAAAATAATGGTATGCCTAAAGTGGATGCCTTAGGTTCTTAGAGGAGACTTGGGGCTTGGACTTTTCAGCAATGCTGAAACTGTGGACTTTGGTAACTCTTGCAGGAGGACTAAGTTTGTTTTGCATAAAGTGATGTACATGAATCTTTAGGGGGCAAAATGTGACAGTTCTAATGTAATATAATGTCTTTATATCTGGAAACTGGTTTAAAGAAATGTGCGTGGTTGCCAAGTTGACAAGGGGTGGAGTGTTATGGTTCATCTAATTTGTCAACTCAGGAGTCCAGAGGTTTGGCTGAGTGACTCAGCAGGGAGCCAGGGTGCCTACTTTGTACTCATCCTGAGCCTGTGCAAGAGGAGGGCATGCAGAGGGCGTGAGTATTAAAAGACCACTCTCACGCCCCCAGGGCTTGTAGGCTGCATTAAAAGAGCAAATTAAGAAAGGGCCGGCTGCTGGTTCTTCAGAGGAGCTCCAGTTTTCACCTTGAGCTTGGTTATCTCCTGGCTTCTGGTGCAGACTGTTCAGCTTCCACCTGGGACTCTTCAGCCTTCTGGCGTTGGCTGTCCAACCTTCACGGTAGATTCTTCAGCATTCAGTCACAGACCCATCAGCCTCCTGATAGGGACTTACACAGACACTGCAGTGAGCTCCAGGCCTGGGGCTGGGCTCTTCATTCTCCAGCATGAGGACACTCCCTGCACGCTTCCTCATCCGACTCTGTGGCTGACCATTGTAAGCCAATCTTGTAATTTCTTGTACATTTGTATATCTTGTTATATCTGTTTCTCTAGTAAACCCTGACTGATACACACTGGTAGTGAAAGTCCCTTCATTGTGACCTAGCAGCCACCACCTTCTTTGACTAAACCCTTCTACGACTAAATCTTTCTTCATATTGGTTACTGGGAGCCCCGGAAAATGAGAATATTTTCCAGGTGTCTTCCATCTAGTTTTTCTCTTTTGAGCTGGATTGTGTAGGATAATGTAGGAAACTTTAAATCACAATACACTTGTTCCAAGCAGTCCCAAATAGATTAGTGGGGTAGCTAGGCTATGCTATTTTAGGGTTAACCTTGGACCACAGGCACAAAATCACTAATGGAAACATAAACTTGCATGAACAAGTTTTATATAGGAATGAGTTCCTGTAATGTGGTTGTCTTAGTTCATTCAGTATGCTGTAACAAAATGACCCTAAACTGGGTGGCTTATAAACAACAGAAATGTGTTGCTTACATTCTGGAGGCTGGGAATCCAAGGTCAAGGTACTGGTAGATCTGGGATCTGATGATGGACTGTTTTTTAGTTTATAGTAGATACCACCTCAGGGTCATCCCTTGGTGAGAGGCAAAAGTAGGCTATCCATCTGGACCTCATTTGTGAGAGTACTAATCTCATTCCCAAGGGTCTCACCTCTGAGATCTAGGTGCCTTTAATAAGGCTCACTTCTTAATACTGCAACGTTGGGGTTAGGTTTTAACAAATGAATTTTGGAGGTGGGGCAGAGATGTTTAGAGCATAGCAATAGTAAATTAATGAATGGACAATTCATTAAGAGAAAAGCATTTTATTTTAACTCATTGAAAAGTTAAAAACAGGAGGATCCTCCTTAATAAGGGCTCAGGAAACTACAAGAAGCAACTTCACTAAAAATCAAGTAATTTAAAATGTTTAAAAACTACATAAACAGGATCCTTAGGCGTTTGCCAGCTGCTAACTCGTTCAGTGGCTCCAGCTGCACCTTCGGGGTATCAGGTTTGCTTCCGAAAACTCAGGTGGAGAAAGAGAAGCTAAGCAGCTTTTAGAGCAGGGATGTTGATCTGCAAAGAGAAGAATCAGAAACTGCTGTCATGTGGTTTTCTGACTTTTGTCTCAGGAGGGCTACTGTTCTTAAGTCTCTGGGACAGATGGAGAGGGTGGTAAGAGGAGAGGTGATGCCTGAGGTCACGTCCCTGCAGAATTAAATACAGGCCCTGCATCTCTCTAGAGATGAGTACCTGGCTTTCTCTATTCTATGAATACGGCAGAGCTCTGCAGTGTACCTCTCTTTTAGTATACCATCCGTGACACACCCCAGATGTGGAGTGTTTACCGTCTTTCTGCTATTCAGCACTTTCTTTTTTATCCTTTGAAAATTATTTTTAATTGACAAATAAAAATGGTACATATGTTCTACATGATATTTTGGGATATTTGTACACTGTGGAATGGATAAATATAGCTCTTTCCCTTTGGACGTAGCCAGAGGCAAAGTTTGAAACATGTGCATGTCTCTAAGTTTAGAATTTTCCTTTATAACTGTCTCAGAAGGAAAGCCCACTGATTTCAGGACGTGTACTCCCTGGAAGGAAGATGTTAGCTCTTTCAGGATAGATTCTGGATCTCAAATATTTCTAAGTATGGCTTCTCAAGGGCTACTTATGCCACTAAAGCCTACATTCTTTGGTTTTGGTTTCTATGTAAAATTCTATTGGTATTTATTTTGGTAAAAATATTTCACTTAGTGGGTCATTACCCAAGGTTCCTGAAGGATAATCTTCGTCATGTTTCTGCTTTCCATAGATGTCACACCAACAAGGGCTGGCATGAAACTAGGCTTCTAATAAACAAAGAACGCGTTAATCAGCCTGTGTGTAAGAAATTGTATACAGTCCCACTATGAAGTTTTGTTTGATATTCTAGAACATACTTGGGCAGCTTAAATGTATGTATTTCAAGTACCCTCACCTCAAGCTTGTAGTTGGTTGTCTCCCCAATGTCTAAATGTGCTGTTCCTGCCCTTTCAGGGGAGCCACTCTGTTCTCGTTTATTATGTCCTATGATTTTCATAACGTTCGGTGGCCTGCAGAAAGGGAAAAGAGACAAAGATGAATGGGTCTGAGATCTGCGGCAGGCCCTGGTGTTGGGGGCCTGACCCTCGCCTTTCCCGATCTCGCACCGGTACCCTTTCCAGCTGGTCATGAGGGAGGCACTGTGAAGTGTTACCATCCTATTCCCACTTTGCAGACTGGGTCCTAAGTTTAATTTCTGAGTTCAGTGAGCTTTGTGTCAAGTAGGCTTCCCCGGCACCTTGCAGAGTTGCTGACCAGCAGACAACGATACAAAGTCTGATGATCTCAAACCATCAATAATGCATGGTGTCAAATGTACCCACAGACTCCTACTTAAGGATCATAGAGACAGTGAGCAATCCAACCACTTAAAACTAGTATTTTAGCATGCTTCTCTTCTCTCCTAGCCTGCAAGTTCGCAATAATAAAACTGCCTACTCTCATCGCCTTGTTAATTTATTTCAAGTCTCTAATATGCCTGATTGGTCTTGGCTAAGAGATACGAAATAGACTTTGTAATATGGACATTAATTAGAACAAACTGGATTCTTAGCATAAACGCTACTAGGCATAGAGCAGAGAAGTCAACCCTTACAGTCTTACACAGTCCTGAGCCACTGTGGAGAGACACGGTTGACCGTGAGTGCAGCACCGGCCCCTGGGCCCTGTGTGCGCTTCGAATTCCACGCTGCTCCAGCCCATTTACATGCAGTATCTCGTTTAATCCTCACCCAAACTTGTGAAACATGCTTTAGTGTTGTCACTCTAAAGATCAGGAAGCCGAGGCACAGAGTTATTAAGTGACTTCCTTAAAGCCACAGAGCTGAAAGCAGCAGAGCTGAAAGATGGGGAACACAGAAGAACATGGTACCAAGAGAATAAAACTTGCACGGGGGCTGGGACAGCGCTGACACAGCGACTCAGTCTCTCGGTATAAGATCCCCACCCCTGCCGGCCAGTGAGAGCTCACTTGGAGGGCACGAAATGGGTTTGTCATGGCAGACTCACATGGGCAAAGGACAGAGCACATACATGGAACCATGAACGTCTGCCACTGATGACGCAAAGACGATTTCAGTGTCGAAGATGAGCATATCTGCAAGAATCTGAGGCAACAAAGGGAAGGTAAGAGTTAACTTAAAGATCTTGCCAGAGAACAGTGGCTCAGGAAACAGCTCTTCAGCATGGCATTGTTCACTCAATGGCGCCTTCCCAGGGTGAGGAGAAGAAGGAACAACCAGCCAAGAATGGACACCTGGAATAGGACAGTGTTCCTAGGAGGACAGAGTAGTGCTGGCCACTGAAGTGCTGCTTCTAAGCTATTACTCATTACCATCAGGAGACAGCTTGGAACTTATTCTTTTGAGAAAGTTTTCTGTAGATTTCATAAGGCCTTGAGATACCAAATATGGCCTTTGAGAGCCAGAGGAGAAAAAATACAGTACATTTAATTATGAAGAGTCTATTGATTAGGTTGCAGGTTTTCCAGAAATAACATATGGCTTTGGGAAATGTGTGTAGTAAAGGTGCAGATTTTGCTAATTTCATCATCTGAGGACTACCACAGTACATTTTGTGCATTCTCTTTATTTTTAATATTCACTTAAAGTGATTAAAACTCTGCCAGTAGCTGGTCACACCTATTACTCTCATTAAGACCCTAACATTTTATATCGTGGCATGAACATTGTATTCAATTCTGTTTCAAAAAGGCTTAAAGGCTTTGTTTTGGAAATATAAAATGAAAAAAACTAGAATAAAAAGAAAATGAAGAGAAATGATACTTCCTTCAGGGTTTCTCATAGCAGGTTGGAAGGAATGAGATTGGTTTTGTCTGAAGGCAAAATAACCTGGAAGGCTTAAAAAGTGCCCGTTTCTGTCCTCAGACTGGCACCCTCATTCTACCTGTCCTGGCCCCTAGACAAGAAAGGGTACCAGAGTCTCCAGTGAGGCTGCGATGTCAGGGGTCAGACAGGAGGCCCTTATCATTTGAAAATGTCAAGTGTGACTCCTGCAATTCCCTGCGCCATGAAGGGCTGGCTAATGCCTAAGACTGAAAATTTAGGGTGCTGTGGAGCCATGTCGTTGGCTTCGATGCTGTGGAGAATTCCACTTCTGTAATGGGCAGAGGCCGAACACTTTGGGTGTTGTAGGCCATGGGTTCTCTGTGTAGGTCCTCAGGTTTCTCTCGTGGGGTGAAAGCAGCCACCAACCCTTAGTAAGTGCATGAACAAGCATGACTGTGTTCTAATAAAAGTTTACTTATGGACATGAAATGTGAACTTTACATTTTTCACCTGTCCGAAAATGTTATTTTTATTTATTATTTTTCTATTCTTTAGGTGTATGAACACTATTCTTAGTTGAGTGACCAGCAAAACAAAACAAAAAAACAGTGATAGGCCAGATTGGGGCTGCAAGTTATATATAGTTTATTGATTACTAATAGATTAAAAAAGAAATAGCTCGTTTTCTTAAATGAAGACAAGTTCCCTGCCTTACTCAGAAACCGACAAGTGAGAGCTTGTCATTGTCAGCTCATTCATTCTTAACCTTTCATGGCCCACGTGGTATTTGGCAAAATCAGTTTAGCTTATCACCAGAAATAAAGAACATCCCCAAACCCTGGCACGAAGTTTATGAGGCAAAAGCTCTGAGGAGATTTAATTAGGCAAATATCTAGTTACCCAAGTCCTGATGCCACACTCAGAGGTACGGTACACAAAGTGATAAAATCCTTCAGATACTGCGGTTACAGGACAGCCGTTGCCTAGAAACATTTCTTCGGGCATTATCAGGACATTATCGTCAATTGAAGTTGGCTCCACTTTGGCGAAGAAAAAAGAGGGGTTGCAATGCACATGGACTGTGGAGAGGTAGAAAAGAGAGTGTCAGATGGCACAGGTGGCCCGGAAGGTCAGGGACCCTTAAATATAAGGTCCTCCCAGTCACAGAGGAAAACACAGTAGATGTGGTTTTCTTACCTCTCCTTTAAGATACACACTGTCTGCTCACCCCCGAGAAGAGCACAGGGGATGCCCTGTGTGGGTGAGAACCAGCCCAAGTGTGGTCTCAGCTCCACTTAGAATTCTGCAGGGCAGACCTTCTCCACGGGGGCACCGCTGTTAGTCCTCACAGCCAGCAGGGCCTCATTCCTCATTTAAACTCCCAGAAAGCAAAACCTGTGTTCCAGCCATGGTATGTATGTTTCATCTTGGTATTTTCTGAAGCTGCACAGTTACTGGATTAAACTAATACTCATGAAGCTGGGACAGAAATATAGCAATCATAGCTTAACCCAGTGCATTTTCCCAATATCTTTTTCTCTTACTATTGTGACATCACAGTAATTATATTTTTAATTTTTTCTCTTCTCATTAGAAGGGAGGCTGCACAAGAATAGAAATTAGTTATTTCATTCTTTGCTACATTAGAGCCAAGACCAAGCCCACAGTATATACACACTGTATATTTGCTGGAAGGATGGCTGACGATACCATTTATGCCAAGAAAGAAGGAAGCCCACACAGAGCCTTCCCTCATCACTGAGCTGTGTTTCAGAACAAAAACAGAAGCTCAGCTTGGGTTGGTACAGAAGGGGAGATAATAAGAACTCACCGAGATCTTCCTGATAAGTAATTGGGAAAAGCTGCTGGCTTCAGGATTGGCCAAATCCTGTCTACCAGAAGACAGTTGAACCTATAATCATTTTATTTACCACTTGTTATTTTAAAAATACATTTTATTACATACGCTTATCGTGGAAAATATGATGTAAAGATACATGAGTGTATACGAACATGGCTCCTGTAGTGAAGGAAATCAACAGAGCCTCCCGTAGCCACCCCTTTTGTCCCTGTGGTGAAAGCAGCTGTGGTCTGTTTACCTAGCAGAATTCTTGAGCACACTGTTAACTGCAGTCCTCATGCTGTGATTGGATCTTTAGACTTGCCCACACCACATGTCTGCTTTGTATTCTGTGACCTACAACCTTTCATTTCCTTCCCTGAGCACAACACTTAGTGTTTCATTCTATTCCTGTATATTTGAGTTTTTAAAAAAAGATTTCTCTTCTAAGTGGGATCAGGCAATGTTTTTCTTTCTGTGTTTGACTTGTGCTACTTGGCACTGTGTCCTCTCAGTCCACTCATGCTGTGGCAAGTGGAAAGGCCTCCTTAAATGGCTCAACGCCATCCCACTGTGTGTGCATGTATACCATGGGCCAAGTGGGAGATCTGACCTGTGACATAAAAAGTCATTTTGGTGGGGAGAAGGAGGGAGGCTTTGTCAGGGTGAGAATGAGGGTGAAGAGTGAAGTCAGAGGGTCAGCTCTGAGGACATTCAAATACACCAGGAGTGGCAGCTGTTGGCTCTGACACAAGTTGCTGAAAACCTGGAAAGAACCGGAGGGTTCTACAAAGATTTTGGATGCATGTTGATATAGGACCGGGCCAGGAAAAGGCAATTTTATGTTTTTTTTCCCCCTAAGAATCTGAATAAATGGTGCTACTATTGCCTGAGGTAAAACCGGGAGAGGAAGCTTAATGATTTGCAAAAGCATGCATTTTGCTTTAGAAACAGTAATTTCACACATACGGTGGACATTCAGGTTAACATTCTGAACAGGGAGCAGGGCGCAAAGGAGAGAGTACCAGGTGAGAAAAGCTCTGATCATTTAGCACAGAGGAGGTGTTAAATTGAACTCACATGCAGCAGAGAAGAACTGAAGGATCTTTTTGCCAAATCTTCTGAGAGTTAATTTTGACAACTAAAAACATGTACATAAAGTCACTTCATACGGAATTCCAAGTTTGGTGAGAATTGGGAAGTGGATCTTTTCCTGTGGCACTGTCATCAGTGCTTGCTGAATGCATAAGTTCTTTGCCCATATTTTCAGAATTAAAATTCCTTAGATGTGGGGTGGGGACTCATTTGTTTACATTTTAATAGGTACTCAAGGTGTTCCCTATATAAGAATTCTTGAAAAACTACCCAGGGAGATGAAACTTGTTAGAATTCTGAATTAGTCTTGCAATGGTGGGAGGTATTTTTTCCTTGGAAATAAGCACTGAGAGCATTTATCTGAATGTTCATCCTTAAATATGTATCTGAAACAACTGTCTGGTAGAACAGACTTGAAAATGTGTAATGACATCACTATGGCCTCAGTGTCAGAATTTCTGGGAAACATTTTTTTTTTTCCCAAACCCTTAGTATTTTGCTTTACCAAACCAAAATATAAAAGCCCCTCTGAGAATCTAGATAGAGGCAAGCATTTGATAGACATACTGTGAGGGTAATTCTCTCCTTAAGATTTATACCTAGGCATGATTTTCTACAGTGGAACATAAAGTAACACTTCCATACCACATACATGGAAACCAACCACTTCTGTCTCATCAGTCAGCCCCACCCTCTACATAGTATGACCTCTCCTTCCGGGACTGGGGAAGAGAAAGATACCACTGGTCAAACCAGGTGAGGACAGAGGATATTCCCACATCAGCCACTGAGAATGGAATATTTAGTGTGACTCTTTAGCTATTAGCAATGCAGCAACAAATTGAAGCATTCAGATTGGAAAAAGCCAAAGAAAAAGCATTATGATGGTTATTATTTACTAACATTACATTTGCAGAGCTGGGGATTGGACCCAGGAAAGTGCTCTACAACCAACCTCCCACCACAAGCCCCTGGCCTTATTGGTGAGCACTGTTCCTCTATTACTTTGTAAGTACCTGCGTGGTCACCAGAGCAAGTCCAAATCAGAGAAAACAGGAGAAGCAGCTTTCCAAGCACCAGGGAAACCTCCATCTGGCCAGAGCCCTGAGCACCGTGCAGCTAGTGAGCAGGAAGCGGCGAGCAGACCACCTGCCCAGTTTTGTGCCTCTGGGAGCCCATCAGATGTTCATGATAATGCATTACCGAGGGCAGCTTGGAAACAGCCTTTCCTCATTAAAGACCCAACTGTTGAAGACTCAGCAGCATGATAGGTACTCAAGACTAGTGAGGTGAGAGAGCAAAGGGGTGTGTGGACAATTCCACGAACGTTACCTTCTGTGGGCCACGGGACTTGTTGAGGTTCCATCTCTTGCAGCTGTATGGTCACTGAATTTCAGAGGGCCGGCCAGGTTTTTGTTTTTTCTAACATTTCAATTTCTGCATAGCTGTATTTCCAGGTCAGAGGGGGCTGTACAGGTATCAGCATCTTTAAGGAGCATTTGTGACTTATCCCTAGAGCAGTTCTCTGAGATTAGGTGGGACCAGGGTGGTAAGTTTTACCTACTCCATATTATCACTGTGAAGCAGCTTTTGCTAGGGCCTTCTCTTTTTCTCTCCCTCCCTCCCTCCCTCCCTCCCTCTCTCTCTTTCTTTCTCTCCCTCCCTCCCTCCCTCCCTCCCTCCCTCTCTCTCTCTCTGAGACAGGGTCTCACTATACAGTTCAGTCTGCCCTCAAACTTGCAGTGATCCTCCTGCCTCAGCTTCCCCAGTGCTGGGATGACAGTGCTTGTTACTACATCCAGCTAGGCTGGTTCTTGATTTAATGTTGGGAAACACGTAGTGCTAAAGTAGAATTCCTTTATCACCTGGAAATCCTAATACATTTTTTAAAAAATCGGGAGCTCATTTTAGAAAAAAGAGGCTATTATTTGGTTCACGTGAAGCATATTATTTCAACATGAAATACTTTGCTAGCGATCAGAATAGTACACCAGAATCACCTTCAGTTCTTGTTTTAAAAACACAGAACACTGGTTCCTATCACCAGGATTTCTAACTTGGTAACTCTGGGGCAGAATCCAAGGATATATATTACCAATATGCTCCCAGATAAGATTGATACTGCTGGCAGTGGGCCCACGCTTTGTGAGCCATAACTGCTTGATTAATGGGAAAGCAGAGGTCACTCTTTATGTGGATGACTCTCAATTTTATTATTATTTGTTTAGGATGAGTGTACTTCCCAGTTTTCTAGTTTGAAAATAAAGGGGTACACACTTCTGGTTTATATTTTAGAGATTCTCTTCCTGCCTTTTGTAGCCCAATTAAGTCCCATAATTGATTTCATCCTTGAGAGCATAGATTTGTTGTTTTTTTTAATCTTTGAATTTGTGCTATGAAAAAGGGGATAGAGGTAAAGAAGTGGAAATAATAAAAAAAAACCATGGAATTATTATTGTTTGAATTTTCTGTGTTACAGACACATTTTGTAGTGTGTGAGATGATAATGTATGGTTAACCTAGATGAAAATTTAAGCTTTTCTCATGTTTAGTTTAACATGTAGAGGACATGTAAGTAGCACCTTAAACTCTAACTTGGGTGGTTAACATTGCCTAGGATGAAGCTGTAAATGGAAGTGCAGAGTGAGTGCTTTCTCAGACTGTACACAAACAGGGTTTGTGATCAGACTTGCACACAGCATGTTTAAACATCTGTGACTGCATTTCTTAACCATGCCTCTATTTTTAGTACAAGAAATAAGAGAATTCCAGGCTCAAATGGCCAATGTCTCAACATTTGATTCATTCCACTGACAGTGGCTTGGAGGGTGTAGGTCTCGGTGCAGTCAGACTGAGATGGAGGTGTTCTCTGGTGTTCCCCAGAAAAGAAGCTTCTCCTGTGGAAAGACTGAGGCCATGATAGCTTTAGAGGATGCTTCCTTTGAATTCAAGTCAACTGGATATGTGAATAGAAAAATACTTACTGTTACTAATTTCTAAGGATGGTCTTTAGATGTTCTGCCAAAGCCTCATGAAGTCATAAATGGGGCTTTTTCAGAGGTGGCTGGATCTAGAGTATGTGACACTGGGATAGATTCATGGCCCAATGCTAGGACCAAGGGCACTAGGATTAAGGCTGTGAGTGCTACCCTCGGCCCCTTAAGTAGCCTGGATAAGCTACTAGCCTGCTACCTCCTGCCTGCCATCATCGGTTTCTCCTCTGCTATGCCACCCTGCCTTTGAGTCAGCCAATTATGTACTGAAACCTCTACACACTGTGAGCTAAACAAAGCTCTCCTTTGATTTTTGGTGTTGGGTATGTTGTCTCAGCAATGATGCAAGTAGCTAAGACACTAGTGCTTGAGCAGAAAATGGGGGTATTGTCATGGGCAGGGTGACTTTGGCAGGTAAGAACACACCCTAGGTTTGAGGCTGGACCTCTGTGAAAGTGTGTGCAAATCATTACCAGAGCATGCAGATGAGATTCCTCTAGTGACAATGTGGCCTTTCTTTCTTTCTTTCTTTCTTTTGGTTTTATTTTTTTGAGCCAGAGACTCACTCTGTAGCCCACGCTGGCTTTGGACTTGTGATCCTCCTGCTTCAGCCTCCTGGGTGCTGGGATTACAGATGTGAATCACCGTGTCTAGCCCATTTTTTCTAAAGTTACAGTGACAGTAATATTTTGACAGAAGCAAATCTTAAAACACACAGGTAGATATGATCACCACTTTCAGTGTGTTCTGAGCAGCAAGCCCAGTTAACATAGAATCTTTGGGAATGGGAATAGGAGGGTTACTCACAGTGCTCAGAGGCATCTGGTAAAATAACATGTGAATAAATGTCACATGGGCCAAAGTCTAATCCTTTGAATTTCTAATACAGAATAATGTAACATATTACATCACTAGGGAAGATTTAAGTAGACATCCTATGATCCTGGGCTCTCTCTGCTTTTGGCAGCTCTCCATTTCTATTCAATGTTTTCCAGGTGACCTTACAAGCTCTGGTACCACATTCAGCTAGGACCAGTTTTCAATAGTTGAGTATTTCATAGCTACTGGGTAGCCAGACCCAAGACTTCCATCTGCCCACTAACGCAGCTCAGCAGCTTAGGAATTAATCAATTTTAGTTAAGTGAGAAACACAATAAATATAGACATGCAATAAAATATGCCAAGTTTTATTTAAAAATACAAATAGCCTCTCACCAAAGGCATCATGGAAGGGATTACAATAGATTAAAATGAGTTAAAAACATACAAGTATATAAAAATAAAGACCACACCATGTATGATTAAACTAGGTTCCTTTTTGTTGCTGCTTAGTGTCCAAGGGCAGGAGCCTCTAAAAGTCCAGTGAAAGCCTGGCTAAGATGATTGTGGGATGCATGGCCCATAATAAGGTATTGACTGTGGAAAAATAAACAGAGTCCATAAGCAGTAGATATTTGCTATTTATGAAATTCAGGTTTCAGGGATATTGCTCCCAAGAAGGTGAGGGCTCCCTGGAACCAGCTAACTTTCCATAGCTCTAAAAAGTGAGGTGTGTCACACACAGCCTTGAAATGGTCCAGACTTTCAGATGGGAGCAATGTAGATTCTGTCTCCTAAAGATTATAGGAAAAGGAAAAAAGAGAGAGAAGAAAATCCCTAAACACACACACACACACACACACACACACACACACACACACACACGAGTCTTATAATGCCTGAGATGTTGTTTAAAACGGATCCAGTGATAAAACTCAAGCCATTTCATCCATATATTTCCTTCCCACACTCCTATCCCTGGATATTTTGTTTCTTTGGGAAAGATTATGAAGAAAATGCCCCAAACTGAGGACTCCAGAACTGTTCAGTGTTTGTTTCTTTTATGAGCACAGGCTTTGGCTTCAAATGTTCAGCTCTGAACTTACTGCCAAAGGAAAAAACATACTAGGACAAGGAAAGAATTCCAAGACTGACAAGCATACGATATTCCTCCCACCAGCCCTGAACATACAGTGCCATGAAGTATAAGAGAGAGACAGTCACAAACCTCTGTGTACACCTCTGCTTCAGAGTCATGGCCCACCCAGGCCTCTGTAAGGTGGGGTGGGATGGGGTGTTGCACCTGGCCTGTTTGTGATTGTCTTGAAGTTTTTTGTTTTGGTTATAAAATATGGAATTTGGCACATTACATGTGGGCCTTGTGGGACTCCTTACCCAGTTATCCTGGAAGGGTTTTTTACCACATCCATTGAAGAATCTGTATAGTACCAAAAACCACTGCTGAGGAAAAGGTTTCTGGACTACGATGGAGTCTATTTGACAGGCATCAGGTGGGACATGGGTGCTTTAAAAGAAAAAAGAGAAAAAAGGAATTAAGAGATGACACAAATGTTTAAAAGTTATCATTTCTGGGATTGAACCTCAGGCTCAGGTGTCATCAGTGGGCATGCAGAGCCCTCTCTAGGATGCTACCATGAGTTGTGGGAGGTTTTTTTTTTTCTAAACTAAAACCTCAGTATTGTGGTTTAAATTGCAGGATTGGCACAGTGATCAATAAGTGGGTTTTGGGTTGCAGTCTGGGTAACAGGTGTCAAGAGCCTTGATGTAACCCTTTAATGTAGATATAACAGTTTAATTAATGTTATAACTGTTTCTTATTCTAAGAATGACACAATGGTGTTATTCCTTTCAACAGCATCAGCCTCTCACCACATCCTGCCTTGTGGAATCATAAATTATGGACATAGAAACTGTTGTGCTGAGAAAAACTATTTAAGAAGATATTCAGTGTGTTGGAGAAGTTTTTGCCTGGAAGTAGTAGGAGTCTAAAACAAGACATCCCTAGAATCTTTTCAAGTTTACTTAGTAGGTTACCAAGAGCTAATCCAGTTTGAGTATTTTTTACTAAAGACAATCCAGTCAGGTAGGGGGATGAGACACAGGAGCTTATTAACCACCACAGAGCAACAAGAGCAGAGTGATATTATGGGATATTCTGGGCCGATGTGCCTTGAAATAAATCTGGAGCTCTTTAGCTGTGAGAAGCTGGCAAATCATTTAATGTGCTTCTGTCCAAGTTTCTCAGTCATTAAAGAGGGACAACATTAGTGACTCATGTATTGGGTTGATACTGAGGACTGAAATGCCTGCAGTTCTTTCAAACTTGTTGCTAGCAGATAGCAGGAGCTTAACTGAAGTTATCGATAGAAGTAGGGGTTGGATAGCGTCTTTGCTCAACTACTGACAACTAGTTGAATCTATGATTTTCAAGCCTTTTTGATAAACATCCAGAATCCCAAAAATGGTGCTGGCCAGGACACATCCTTCTTTGTTCTTCTCCCTTTTGCACATGTACCAACTAACTCCCAGTCCCCTTGAGATACAACACGTCACCTGCTCATATTAACTCCATCTCTAGTCCAATCTAATAAAAACCTGTTCCCCAGCTCCATCCTCCAAGCGTCCTTGCAGTCTCCTCCAACCCTCCCACACTGGCAGTAAAGGCTTGTTTTATCTACCTCTGTCTCTTGCTCTTTATGGTGCCAAACCTAACACTTCTAATCCTTTTTCCTTATTCTAATTTGCCTATAAAAATATGTACTTATTGCTTAAACCATACAACTTTCTTTTTAATGGGCTGTCTGATACTTAAAAATTAAAAAAAAAAAACTTTCCAGAGAAGAAAGATTTATTTGTGGTCCACTCTTCCAGAAAGAGGCAATCATGGCAGACACAGTTTTAGGATGCTCCAGTGTAGGAAGCAGCGGAAGCTGGAGATCTGAGATCAAGCACAGGTGGGACTAGGACAAAATTGGCCTGAGGACATGGACAGCTCGACGCAAGCCAGGAAAACAGGCCGTTCCAGCTCCAAGAAGGAGGTGCTCAGGAGAGCCATACAAAATTGCTAGACAGAGGGGCTGAAATTGACATCAGCCTCGGGAGGGTATACGCAAAGGTGCTTCAGGGGTTGAGTGGTTCCTTTCCTTCCAGTAGGAGAGAGAGCCCCACCTGACCTCAGCTTTCTGTCTCTTGTCTTTATTTCTCCACCCTCTTGTGCTCCTCTCCCTCCCCTAGGAACATCAAGAGCTGTGCAGGATACAGCACTCCAGGCCTTCAGCTTCAGCGCTCCTCAGAGGAATAGGAAAGTACTAGCCCAGCCAATGGTGAATTTGGAAGAAGGAACTGGCCACTTTTACTTCCATCTTACTGACTTTTTGGAGCCAGACTATGTTTGAGGGGCATGTTGTAGCCTGCCTTGTGGCCAGGAGGCCAGCATACTGGGCAGGCTTCATGCTTTCAAGGGGAGACTTGCAACTGTACAACTCCTCTTGCCCAAGGGTCAACAAATTCATTTCAGGGTGGACTTTAAGGAAGGAGGCCTTCCAGCTGAAGATGGAAAGCCCCATTTACCAGTTGGCTTTGTTACCACAAAAGGAAAGGGAAGGGGGGAGGGAGAAGGGAGAGGATATGGGGTGAGATGCGTTATGCAACCCCCCCCCAGGAAGAAGGTCAGTGGTTGTGTACTGCAAATGTGTACTAATGAAAATAAAAGTTGAACACCTTGCTAACTGATCCCTAAAAGAAACCAAGCAAATCAAAACAAACCTATGTCTTCTGTTTGGTTTATTACTGAATTATTTTAAAATTCAGGAGAGGAACGGATGCTTTCTAACTCTGTAACTCTTCTGCACAATGCAGAGCTTGTTGAATTGTGAAGATAAAGCCAATTTACATACTTAAGGAACCTATATGGATATTGTGTGACAGGTTGGCAATGTGTCTTCGCATTCCTCAGGGGAGTAGAAAGGAAGGTCAAAGTTGTTTTCCCAGCTTTGTCATTTTGCTTAATTCATTTGGTCTGGCTTAGCGGTCTAGTATGCTAAGAAGCTGAGAAGCTCCATAAAAGCAATCATGAGTTTTCAAGGTCTCTGGATAAGTGTTGATACATTTCAGCAAAAAACTATTACTGTCAAGGGGAGGAGCTAATGCATATTTGGGCTGACCTGGAAACTATACACTCCAGTTGAAGTTCAGCAATAATTGATTCATATCTCGGTGTATAAGTGATCCAGGAATGAAAGATAGTTCCATCCATGAGTATCTGAGGGGAAAAGAAACTTGGATGTGTTCATTTGTCACAATGTACATTCAAATAAAAAACTAGATCCTTGAACGTGTGTAGAGATCACAATATCTACTCCAATTAACATGATGAAGTTTCCTTTTTTTGCTTTAAAGGGAAAAGAACAAAAACAAAACACAAAAACAATAAAAATGAATTTCAAAACAAGATGATAGGAAATTAACCACAGTTGTTGCTTTACATATTGCTATCTTCAAAGTAGTTGCTCTGATTACCAGACATAGGCATGCAAGATTGATCAAACAATGAACTGTTCCTTTCAATAAACCAAAAGAAATTAGCAGTACAATTATCTATATCATATATATAAGAAGGAAGGGAAAAAAGAATATATATATATATATATATATTCTTTTTTCCCTTCCTTCTTTCTTTTCCTCCTTTCCCAACATGATAAAGTTTCTGTCTGACAAAGAAGAAATTATTAATGAGAAAATAAATGAGAAACACATGAATGCATGACTTTTGAGAATTTGCAAGTGGAGGGTGAGTTGGCTGGGAAGGGCTACTATTAGCTTTCAAAATTTTAGGAAACAAACGCTTTTACAGGTCCTTAGGAGAAGTTTTTTTCTTATAAGGAGGATTGAAAGGACAAGGTGATTATTATGAAGTTTTGAGACTCTTTATGTGATATCTCTGGGTTGAATTATTTTCTCTTTCCTTCTCATTCTCAAACCTCTGAAAACATTAGGCATTTAAATAGGAAGGCAGTTAGTTAAATGTGATGGGAACCAATTACTCTAGAGTTTGAGCAGAGGTGAATCCTTGGCTTGATTTGTAAGTCATCCAGGAATGGGAGACAGTGAACCAATTAAGTTTTCTGAACATAAAATACATACTTCCCATAGGAAACACTTAGCATATATTTGGCATTCAACAAATGAGACACCATTCCTATGACTATATCATACTGGGTTCAGTTTCTCTATTTGCATGTAATCCACCTTGGCCCTCCATTCCTGTCTTTCTGCTATTGAGATCATATTATAAATTATTATATGTGTCTTTTTTATTCCTACTTGCAAAGAGAGATTCTGATGTCATTAAATTATTGCATAAATTGACTAACTGCACATCATTCTATATGATGACCCATATGCTTCCAGAGGGATGGAAGTGGTTTATCTCAGTCAGCTCTTAAGATGGAGAAGAGAATTTTAAAGGTATAAAATATTCTCAGTTAGATCATCAGGGTATGGACTGTTCCAGTTGTATTTAACTTTGGGGTGAAAGGCTGCATAGGACAAGGGGACAGGAGAGAAAGTGACTGAGTATTTTAGACCAGGGTTCCCTCCCTTGACCCCAGGAGCAGTTGAGGCCAGATAACTGAAACAGATAACCATGCGATGTCCGGGCAGCATCTCTGGCCTCTGAAACATGACTGGTTTCAACTAAAGAAGACAAACGAAGTCTAGCTTTAGTTTAAGACCTCCCCAGCTCATTCTTGCCCGTGCACCTCCCTGGAGATTTCCTTTGTCCTTGCTATGCATAGCATTCTGCTTACCCCAGAGTGGCCGTCATTGAAGACAAAGCAGTGAGAGTAGGCAGAGGCACCCCTGGTTTCTGTCCCTGGTTCTGCTAAGTACTAATTCTATGCATTTGATTAAGCTGCCGGCCTTTACGCCTCGGTGCTGTCCTCCCCAGTCCCACAGGATTCTGAGGAAGAGCCTGCAAGCATTTATCGTGCTGTGCATTGCCTTCTGGGCTTCTTGGGAGAAAGAGCGTCGAGTTCATCTGTTCTATGCTCAGTGTCCTGCACAAAGTAGTTCTCTGAGGGGCAAATGAAAGTGACAAAAAAATTCATGTTTTCTTAGTCTTCCTCCCAGTCTGGGGAGGAATACCAGTAACCTATCATCATAACAAACACAAATCAACCTTTCCGAGGACTTTTCGGGTGGCAGTGGGTAAAAAGGCCGCCTCCCTTACCTCCATTTGAATTCCACAGCTGTCGATAGGATAATCGAAAACAATTTTATCTGCGTCCACAAAAGTAGCTGGACAACCGGTCCCTAGAGTTAATTCATCAGGGTTCACAAATGCTCCGCGAAACAGAGCTCTTTTAGCAATAGCTCGGAAATTAAAATGGGTGCATCCCACCAACACTGTTAAAGAGAAAGACAGTGAGCAATATTTGGGGTTAAAGAACAATTTGTTTTCCAGAATGTCAGAGAGCTTTTTTATTTAAGGCTATTCTTTTTTGTTTTGTAAGTTTTGTCTTCACTGTTTCACCAAACAGAATGCCTCTGCATTTATTTAGAGACGTGTAAGTGTTGTAAGAAATTTTTGTAGTTTTCAGTATACCATTTTTGGATTTTTTTTACCTCTTCTATTAGTTCTACAGAATTCTGAGTTTTAGTTTGGCAAATTTGCCCATGCAGAGAACACACTTCGATCCTTTGCACCTTCCGTCCCCCGGTGCCTCTTTGCTTCCTAGTTTTACATGCCAGGGGCTTCCACGCATGTTGTGTGTGTTGTTCACATCCATCCTCCCTACCTTCCACCCTCACACACACCCTTATTCCTGCTCTTATCTAATAACAGTTTCCTTTCTACTTCTAATCCTTTTAGAATTTCACATGTTAAGGATGTGGGATATTTGTCTTTCTGAACCTGGCTTATTTCACACAATATGGTGAACAGGAGTGGGCCACACAAAGAACAGAGCACTGCTTTTCTCTCCTTTTTTTTTTTTTTTTTTTTCTGAGACAGGATCTCACTGTGCAGTTCAGGCTGGCCTTGAGCTCACCTTGTAGCCCAGGCTGCTCTTGAGCTTGCAATGATCCTCCTGCCTCAGCCTCCTAAGAGCTGGGATTACAGGTGTGTGCCAACATGCTGGGCAACTCTCCTCTTTTTACTGCTCACCAACAGTTCCCCTTCCTCACTGACAGTCCCCCAGTGGCCACCATTACTCAGAAAGAATCACTGGAGCTCTTTCTGGTTGAGGCACAGAGGTCCAAGTCTCCCAACATGTGGTGTCTTTGTAGAGCTTGAGCCCCAAAGAACTTAGACTGTATTTCCAATTCCTTCTTTCTTTTCATACCCATATCCACTTTGCCCAAATCTTTCCACTTTTACCTTTGCAGTTTATCTCACGCCTGTTCACTTCTGTGCGGCCTGTAGCCAGGTCAAAGTACCTCCTGTTCCCCTTTCCTTTTAGGGTGGCTGTAGATTCAACCAGTTCACCAGCATGTGTACAACTTTCTAATTGCTTCCTCTCATAATTTGCATAAAATCTGAAATCCTTGTGGCCTATGACACCCTGATTGCCCTGGTTACTGAATTTCCAACCCTTGGCGAAACAAGCATCTGTAATGCCCTTTCTGGGGTGCTCTAGGAAACAATAGGACCCTTGGAATCCAGGGCAGCCTGAAGTCAGTCTTTGTAGGTGCTGAAGGCCAGTCTATGCCTGGCCTTCTTGAATGAAGGGAAACACTGGAATGTTTAAGGAGTTTGCTCAGAGCTGTAGTTTAAGAAAAATTGACCCTGCTAACCTCGAGGGGAAGAGAGGCAGTTGCATAGAGAGGCCAGTCATGAGTGTGTGGGTGAGTAATTGAGAGAGTGTCATGTGGAAGAGCAGTTGGCCTGAGGGTGACTTCCTGGGAGATTCTAAGTAGGGAAAGTGGGAGGTGAGGAAGAGAAACTAACTCTGGGAGAACTCAGAGAACCTAACAGCAGCTTGAGTACAGCACTCACCCAAGAGCGTTTCCTGGCCCAAGGGGAGGATTAGGCATGGGACTGATGTGAATTACTAAATTCTAACTATAGGGTCAGACAATAAAGTCCTACCAACCAAAAGTCCCAGGCCTCCCAGGCACTGAGAAATCACCCCTTTGAGGCACCTGTAGTCCATGTTCACTATGATACCTGGTTCTTGGCCGGAGCAAATCCACATCAAGGAAACAAGGAGCAGCAAGGGTCCTTCTATCCCAAGCAAAACCTTCATGGTGCTGGCCATGGGGCTCAGACCTCCTCAGGCAACAGGTGATCGAGAAGAACTGGGAAGCCTGAGTGCTTTTATAGCTCAGGCCACTCAGATGTGCTCAGTTAACTCGATTCAGAGAGGAGGGAGGGCACCGCTCAGCACACTGTCAGCTCCAGCTCCTGCCTCCGTCTTGACCACTTGGGTATAGAGAACCACAGTGCCATGCAATGTGAACCCAACCCAGCCTGATGGAGTGTTTGCTCACTGAACTGACTTTCCTTCTGGGACCTTTGAGGGGCTTGAGTGATGTTATCCACTGGCTAATTTTCAGTATTCTTTGAGTTCACTGGGGATGCCACAGAGCTGTGGCTTGTGATGCATTCACTCTGTCTTTGGAGTCATTTTTGCCCAGTTTATGATCTATATATTTAGTCAATTGCTTGGGTGCTTGTAGGAGTCACTGGGCAGCTGCAGGACTTGCCCAGCATTATCAATCTGGGAGGGAGAAGCCAGCAGTGCCACGAGGCTCCACGTGACCATATGCATAGTTTGCCAGAATGTCCTTTAATAGAGTCCTGCTCCTGTCAGTGATTTCTTAATGTCTTCCGCAGAGGCCAGATGTCTTATCTTTTGATCCCTTTTTCTTTTCTACCGAGTCTTACCCTCCCAAGAGAAACACCGGGTACCTAGCACCGAGGATGCTTCTGCCTGAGCAATATGCCCCTCCTGGCAGTCTGTTCCATCTGAAGTTTTTCAAAATTCCTACAGTCTATGAAAAGCTTAAGTTTTCTTCGAGTTGATGCTCGTGAACATATTTATTCATTTGCCTGGTAAGTTTTGCTTTTCCCATACTAGCGTTTATCCAAGCTCAAGAATATGCTGTCACTGTGCCTCCATATAACCGAAGACAAAGGGCAGATGTGGCAAGGGTATTAGGATACACCTGGAGAATCTGTCAAGGGAAATGCTCCTCTGGAGAACAATTTAAAATGCTACTTAAAATGCAAATAAAAAGATGCTATTGTACAAAGGAAAGGAAATTCCCATGAATACTTAGAATGCAGCTATCTCTCAAGTTATATATAACTTTATACACTACTGCATTGCATGCCATGGGTGCTGCTCCTGGAGGGCCACCATAGTGAGGGTGCTCAGTACTGGGAACTCAGGACTTTGTCAAGAAATGTCCTAGACATGAGCCAAGACAATTGTCAGAGATATGTCATGAATTCGTACTAGGGTGCATTGTGCTTAAAAAACTTCCAACCAGGAATGCAAATTCAAGCAACCCTGTGTTAGGGGAAGGTGTTATTGATCATAGGCATCTTAGTATTCTGTCATTACCTGCTAAATATTCCATATAAATAAAAGGTGTCTCTCCTGGGCATGATTTGGAATTCCACAATCAAGGTAAAGATGGAATACCTGCAATTCTAATACCAATATGATTCTAAATTGTAGACAACCTTCAAATGAGTTAAAGAGAAGTCAGCAAAGTAGACTAGAAATAAAACGGGGTAGAAAGAAGTCCTGCATGCCACGTTGGGAGAGCTGTCAGTTACACTAGTGGTTGCTGAACAGTTAAACAGGATGAAAACTAGGAACTGATCACCAGACCCAGCAATGCGGAGGGCACTGATGGCTTTACGGAAGCAGCTCTGATGGACACAAGCTGGTGAGTCTGCTGATCGGGTTTAAGGGCTGAAGAGAAGAGAGGAGTCCAGAAGCACAAACTCGAGCAGCTTTCCCCAGGAGTAGGGGGTGAGACGCATGGACACAGGGTCGTCTCAGGGAAACCAGAGCTTGACCTGGTGTGCAGGTGGAGCAAGTAAGGCTGCCTGGCGACGCGGCGAACACGAAAACCGTGTTGGGTGGAGGGCCGAGGCACCGCCGGAAATCAGTGGGGGTGGAGGCCCTGCGTTGGGCCAATCACCCCTCAGGACTGAGATCCTATGAAGGAAACGCGACGTCAGAATTCTGCGGACTTTCTTCTGATCGCTACCATAGACATAGGGAGAAACAGATCTCCGGGCACAAGTACTTTTCATGTTTACCCCTGTCTTGAATTTATCACCCACGGGCTGGGCGAAGGATCAGATTTTGGGAAATCTGGCTGAGCACAAGGAGAGGTGGTAGTGTCCGTGTGCAGCACCTGCGGCCACTGCGAGCTAGGAAGCCAGGGGGAGCAGCCCGGCTTCATTTTAATTTTTGCATGCCGAAATGATTGCTTTGCGTGTGGCAGCGTGCGGGTTGTCTTAAAATTAGCTTTAGTCCGTCTCCTTGTCCCCATGACTGTTTCTGGGCGCCGAGAGGTATACAACAGAGATTGGAGCTTATTCAAAAGCTGTCTGTTACTGGCATTTGATTGAGCACCGTGATGTGATCCATGCGCGCTGAGTGCTTTAATTCTTAAATGACTTTCTGAGTCTTCTTGTTTTGGCCGCATACTACAGAAGGCATAATTCAAGATTTTCTGATTCTAATGAAACAGGGCCAAATAAGCACTGTACCTAACTTTCTGTCTGCTGATTTTCTGAGTTCAAATCGGTGTTATTTTTCTTTTAGGAAATGCTCTCTAGGCACCAGGTATTTTCTTCTCATCCTAATTTTACCTTTTCTCTTTGCTTTTTTTAGGCTTGAACCCTCGCACCAGAGCTTCCGAGAAACCTCTTGGGGAAGATGTATGAGAAACAGATGATCTAAACTCTTGTCCTGAGTGATTGTGAATATGGTGGCTCACACCTTGTCTGATGTGGCTGCTTGAACGCATTTCCCTCTCGGAAGCATGTGCACTTCTCCTAGTGGTTTACTTTTAATTTTTGTTGTCTTCATACTCGGACTGCTAACGTTTTCCAGAGTTCTACCCAGATAACAAAATGACTGTTTATTCCTCCTTTTTCTTTTTCCTATAGGACATGACTAACATTAGGTCATTATTCACCTTATGGTTCACTTGCTTTTTAAAGGGAAATGGAAGTGGGTTATATAATGGGATAGCTGGAGCAACTGCAGCTGCCTGAGGACTGAGAAGCAGTAACGTCTAGCGATAGCGACTTTATGAAGATGGCAATGCTCTGACTGATTCCATGTGATTTTAGATGTTTTCATCAACCTTCCACTTTAATAAAGTAGACGTTTTCTTATGATTCATTTTGAGAAAGGAGCTTTTAAAATTTGTACTTGAATAAAATGCAGTAGATACCTATTCTTTTGTTTATGGGAAGTTACTCACTGCTTGCTCTTATTGCTTTAGGTATTTCTGTCTGCCTCAATTTCTTCACCTGTAACATGGGGAAAATAGTATTTGCATCATTAAAGTTGTCTTCTTGGCTTAAATGGAACAGTTAGGATCTGGGATGATGTCTGGAGCCAGTTTTAGATGTACAAGGGGTGATCAAAATACACTGTGAATGTTTAAATAAAACCTTTATTACCATAAAAGATGTACTACCACACCAGGTCCTGCTCAAAACACTTCCCCTTGCATTGAACACGTTTATCCCACAGTTCTTGCCACTCTCTGACGTATTTCTAGAAGTCCTCTTTTCTGGGTATCTTTATGAGCCGTGATAAAAAATTTGGTGAATGCTGAAGTTGAGTGCTATCAAACAAAAAGCCAGGCTCGTGAAACATTGCGGTGCCTCCTCATCAACTTCACTCACTGGCTCTGGCTCCCTGAGGCTTCGGGCTCTTCCCCAAAGCCACAATGACCACAAAAGGTAAGTGTGTCAAAAAAATCCAAGGCATACAGCCAGTTATGACAGGGCAACTAAGGACAATCATGAAAGTGGACCAGAAAGCAGTGCTTTTCCTAATTCTGACTCTATTTGTACTTGCTTACCTGAGTTAGAATATCCTGTAGCTTGTTAAAGGAACATTTCCCTAGGTTTCAACCTACCCTTACTAGGTAACCATTATTGGCTACCAGGCCAGAAAACTGGTTATTTTTCACAGGAATCCATAATGGTTTTAGGTGCAATACCATCAATCAATATATAAATTATTCTTCCGTATCACCCGTGTGGAGATTCTGAAATCTCCTCTTGGTGGTCCAGTAGCTACATTTCACTTACTATGTAAGAGAGGATTTCAGATACATCCTATGCTTGGGAAGACACATGGAAAATATAGTCTAGACCCATTTTGTATACTTCCCTCATCTAATTTTCTGAATCATTATCATCACAATAATTTAACCTTGGAAGAGGAAAAGCTGATTGCACTACGGCTTTGGCAGTGATTCCTTGGTGATGGGTCACCCTCGCAGCTGAGGAGGCCAGAGTTCTATAAACACCTGAGGCCCTCTTCCCTTGACTTCCTGTTTCCCTCACTTCCTGTTCCCTGTAGTACCCTGGATGGAGAGCTGAAATGATGAAGATCACTGGGGTGTTAGTTGTGCTCTTCATGGTTTTCATGTCCATTCATGGTCCTGACGATGGTAAGGAAAAGGGAATTCTGGAAGGTGGCCTCTCTGGCAGTGGTATGCTTTCTTACAAAAGGTTGACTTTGGGAATTAATATTTTGTTATCTGGTGGTCATCTACTAATAGTCATTGCCTTTCTCCACTCAGATACACCGTACTTCTTCTTGAATCCACAACCAACAGACCTCAGGATTTTAAATATTATACATATTATGTTTACATAAGATAACACTAAATATTTTATTTGAGCAGGTCTTTATTTCCTCATAGCATAATGAGGTATAATTGACTTAAACATGAAAAGGAAAGCACCTGACTGCTTTTTCCAAGTATCTCCAACCAAGTACTAAAGTATTTCATGTCTCTGTCCATTATGCTTGGAAATACTTCAATGATGTATCTTTGAGGTCTATTTATAGATGACATTTGAATGCTCTCTAAGGATCTTGATGGACAATTGGTTTATGAGCCTCTGTGATTTTTCTACATTCAGATGAAAAGATTGAGCCATGGAGATAACTTATACAAGATCATATGGTGGGAAATAAATACATTCACAGAATGGTGCCATTTCTGTGCTAGAGTTCAGATCCATGTAGATCGGAGGTTAAAGGCTCTCTGAGCTATTGTCTGGTGACATACTCGGTATGTGACACCTTCACCTTTTTCTCTCATCAGTGATTACCTTCTGTAGTGACCGGTGGCTGTGGGTGAAATTCAGATGGCAGCTTCTTGGGGATGTCCCAGAGCCCCGGAGTTCTGAGCTGTACCTGGGGACTCGTTGTGCTGCAAATGGAAGGCTGGCGGATTACTTTGAGTATTTTTATCCTCTTTCTCGTTGTGGGATCAGAATTGAAGTAAGAAAAATTATCATTTCAGTAACCTCCTTTGGTTTTATCTTCAGTGCTACAAAACCACCATTAAAGTTAACTATACATCCATTTTATAGCTGCTTCCCAATTATCTGTAGGTTTTGGATCGTTTCACAATAGTAGAGATGTCAGGTAAAACTTGGAACTCTACCAGTGGTGCATCCACTTACCTGACTTTTTCAGTCTCTCTCTCTCTCCTTTGATGCTGAGATTTTACATTCTATATGATAAAATCTACACAGAGAAAAATATTTTATTTTGAAATGCACTGGTCATCTCCCACCTGTTTGTCATTTTCTAAAAATTTCTAACTGAAATAGGGTCTATAAAGTGACACAGCTGCTGTATAGCTAAAGGAGACTCAAGCTCTCCTGAGACTGCATTAACTATTCCACATAAAAAGGATGTGTGTGTGTGTGTGTGTGTGTGTGTGTGTGTGTGTGTGTGAGAGAGAGAGAGAGAGAGGGAGAGGGAGAGGGAGAGGGAGAGGGAGAGGGAGAGCTTAAAGTGAGAGAAATAAACATTATTAAGCAATTATGAGCCTGTTGTGCTGAGTGTTTTAGAAATTGCAGTTCCCTTCATCCTCACCACACCTAGTGAAGATCATACTTATTTAATTAATCGGCCTTACTTAGTATCAGGTGGTTTGTGGAACCTACACAGCACCCTGGTACTTACACCGGGTTATCACCTTTGAAGACAGAAACAGAGCACCGCATCACACAGCACGTGGAGGCCCTGGATTCCCCCGGGTGTTCGTGCTGAGCTCTGATGTCTCTCGTGACAGTTGCTTTTGCTTTCTATTAAGTTCTTGGTGGATTTGGTAACAGCAGCCTGCTTTTACATTTTGGCCCCACACCGTCTCATTTTTAGTGTATAGGAGGTGGGGTTGAAATCGACGGTGAACGTGCAAATTATAAAATTATTACAGCTGTGTTTACATACAAGATTTATTACAGTAAAAGACGCATCGCCATGAATCCCCTTCAAATATTCTCCTTCGCTTTGAACATTCTGTCAGGCTCGCCAGTTTCTGAACCAGCTCTGGGAATCTGCTTTTGGGTCACGAGCTATGATCAAATACACGGTGAGCGCTGCTGCTGAGAGCCAGCCAACAGGAGGGGCGGTTTGAAATAGTGAGGATGTGAACTCATCAGCTTTTTCACTGGCTCCTGCTGTGTGACTTAGGCTCCTCAAAGTAAGAATGAGTGTGGAAGGTCAACGTTTGCATTAATTTAGGACACTGAGGCAGCCACAACGGTGCAACCAAAGACACTCACACAATAGATTTCCAGAATTGCTTCAGGAAGTGGGAAGAACAATTGGATAACTGTGTTAGAGTGAGGGGAATATTCCAAGGGGGATTAACGACACAGTGTCTTCTGGAATCTAAATGTTCCCTGCATTTTGTGATCTCTCCCACATGATTTAGGTTGAGTGATTCTACTCTTGGATCCAGATATATATTCCATGCTTTTGACCACCAGTGAATCTCTAAGTAGCTAAGCAATGCTTTCCATATGGCAAGATTTATACAGACAGTTGTTCAATAAAATGTAGGCACTTAATAGATACTTGTGAAATAAAGGATGAGGTGGTACCTATTGTCAGTTCAGATAATACTGAATTATTCAGTGGAATAATCCCATGGCTAGTGGAATCTTTCTGGTATGTTTGGAAGATTTTTTTAGGGAAGAGGATCAGTCTTTTCCATTGGAAAAGTAGATAGGTCCTGGCAGCATATAGGTCCTGAAGTTTCAACTTGCAAATCTGGGGTAAAGAAGCTGCTTGAAAAAAAATACCAACCCAGGAAAAGAAAAAGATATGAGTCTTTTTCAAGGGAAATTAAGAAGTAGGTATTTGATAATATGATGGATTTTTAAAAAATCAAGCTATTACTAATGCCTGTTTACCCTGGGCTCTGAGGTACATAGGCCAGTATAATCCCACAAGTGAACAGCTGAGATGAATACAATGCCTTTACTGTGTAGGAAATATGGCCTATGTGATACTCAACCCTGTATGTTCTTACCAGACCCTTTTATAGGTAAAAGATTTGCAATTATTTACTCTCTCTGGTCACACAAACAGTAAATGTTAAATATAGAATTTAAACTTGTGCAATCTGAGGAGCGAACAAGCTCTTGAACAGCATGTGTTTAAGATGTTAAATGGTGCGGTCACTGGTGAATAGTACATAAGTACGATGGCATCCCGCTGTATGGATAAGGTAAGCACTGATTTTAGACACTGCTTTGTTTTTTGGTTCTAGAATGTGATGTTTTAATTCAGTTCATGACATCAAGATGTAATGGAAATAACCAGTTTTCTGCTCTTCCCCTGCTTAGGAACGCATATGGGGCATTCTCATCGAAAGTTCAGTCACTTATGAACCAGAAAATTTTGATTTCTGGGGTTTCTTACCAATATCGTGCTCTGTTCAAACGTAAGTGTCCCTGAGATAAAAGTCATTTGACATTCAGTTGTATGTTGGGTGTTCCTAGGGGAAATCTGTTGAATAGAATGTTGTAGGTAAAGATTTTTGTTCTATGTGACCTGCAGAGTTCTGCTTTATCCTGTGAGTAGATCTTTCAAAATTTAGTTGGTCAGGGATTTTCTGAAGGAGGTGAGGCTCACCCATCTAACAGTTCACTGGTAGCTGACAGTATCATTGAGCCCCATGTCAACTTTCTGGTCCTAGGGCCCATAATCCCAAATCTGCCCTTAGTTATCTCTATAAATAGCAAAAGATGCTAGTGATCCTTATATGAATGGGTTGGACACCAAACATTTAGTGGGCCAGGGTTAATGATGGCTCAAAGTTAGCTGATATGAAAACAAGGGCTGTGAGTTTTATCTGCTGCACAGCTTACTATTGCCTGCTTACACCTCTGAGCCAAGCTCCAGTGAGTAAGTGTAAGATGAACAGCAGCACTTTGGTACCTCAGTACTTGTTAATTGGTTCTGGCAAGGCAACAAGTACCAAAAATGATGACTACCAAAAATTATTTTGGCTGGACAGGGTAAGCCAGAAGGGCAGCAATACCAACAAGTTCTGGCTTGCTAGTATAGTATTGGACAACAGTGGACATACGAGGAGAGCTAGGGCAAAATTATCATATCAGAATACATTGGGCGTGAAGTACCAAGGTATGGCTATATTATGAAAAGAGATTTTGATTGATAAACCTTCCTTCTCTTAGGTGTTCCATGTCTGTACCTACCATCCCTAACCTGCCCTCAGCTAGTGCCAAAAAAGGGCCATTAGAGTGAACCATACTATCTCTTAAAAATGGTTGGGTTAGAGGTAAGAATGACTTCAAAGACTCAAAAGCAGAGTATTCTTCCAACATTTTCAAAGTAGACTTAATAACTCTCTGGTGATTTCTAATGTGATATAAAAGTCATGACATGCTACAGAGGAGCATCCTCTCCTTACCTGATGGAAATAATTTCTGCTATGAGAGAATGCAACAGAAGGGTCTATGGAGGCAGAGTTGGCTTCTAGGCTTTCAGTATCAACAGTCTGAGCCCCAGGGAGAAAAATATTGAGAAAAATGGGAACTAGATAATTGTATTTATTTTACAGCCATCGACTTTCAACGATGTTATGTGGGATTTCCTTTCACTTTTCCTTAACATCTTTGATCCTCTTCATATGTACCTAAAAACAGAAATTATTGATCGTTTTCTCAATTACATGTAAAACTGAACATTTCCTTCTTCTCATGTTTCCAGCTCTGCTCAAAGCATTTGGAGGCAGGCAGGGGTTACCATAATGTATGGATACTTTCTTGTTTGTTTCTGATGTATTTGAGAGAGAGTGAAAGCCATTGTGAAGTCTGACTGGTTCTGAGTTACATGGTACAGCTGTGCTCCATCTCTAGCAGTACTAGATAAAGTCTAACATATTTCAGATTATGAATAAATGAATTTCTTGTGGAAGCCCTACAAGGGCAAATTGTCTCGACTGCAGAACTCCTAACAGGGTAATCTAGATAAGGTTTTATCCATTCCACACAACTCTGTCTCTGTCTGGTTGGTTGTTCATTCATTATTCTAGCATCTTGTCTTTTTGAGGGGAGTTTCCTCTCCAGCTGACTAGCATTCTTGGGTGGTGCCTTGAGTGAAGAGCTAAAAACTGGGTAAGTTGTGGGAACTGACCAAACATGCTCCCCTGAAGGGTCCAGGAGAAGGTCTACCATCACACTTCCGTCTGCACCAATCCCATGCCTCTCCCAGGCAAGTCCACACATAAGCAGCCAGACCAGGGGAGGAAGGTGCCAGTCTCACACTATAAGCACCCAGTGTTTGTGGGGTTGATTAAATCCCATTTTCTCTGGCTTCGCAGAAGGGAAGAGAGTGTCAATGGTTCTCTCACCCTTCTGTGTAGACCAGGAACTGAAAGCCTTTCGTGTAACCATTTTTTGCAGACATGCAGTGAGATGCCTAGAGACAGGGGAGCTGCTTTGGGAACTTAGTAAGAGTTTCTGGCACATGGCATTTCTAGTCAATCAGCTTTGGGCCCCGTTTGCAGTTTTACAGGGCAATGAGAAGTTCCATTCTACAGTTCTTTCCTCTGTAAAGTATAAATTTTCATATTATTATTATTATTTTTTGCCTAATCTGGTTGATTTGGCATTCTATCACTCATGACCCAAAGGTTTGATCTAATTTGGTTTCTTTCTCTGCACCACAGTTTTTCCTTTACTTCTTCCTCCAAACAGCATACGCACAAGTCTCAAATCTCTACATAATGATTTCTCTCATTCAGAGAATTCAGGTTAATGTATTGGAGCAAGGTAAAAGACAACAATGGTCATGGATCCAAAAAATCAACGGGAGGGCACAGCTCAGCTTCACTTCCAATGAAAAACTTGGAGCCCTGCCCAAGAGGGCCTCGAAGGTGGGTTTCTGACTTCTTGCTACACTCCATGTTTCACAGTGCATTTATGAAAAACGGCATGGGCTGATGGGAGTGATACGAATCACACACTGTACTACGTTTCCATGCTGTTTCAGCCTAGGATCACTGACATGATAAGTTACAGATTCCTTTAAAAATTTTAATTATTTTGGTAAGAACACTAAACACAAGACCTACCTTAAAAATTTAAATGTATGATACATTATTCTTGAGTATAGGTTCAGTGCTGGGCAGCAGATCTGTAATGCTTATGCATCTTTTCCTTTTCTTTTCTTTTCTTTTCTTTTCTTTTCTTTTCTTTTCTTTTCTTTTTCTTCCTTCCTTCCTTCCTTCCTTCCTTCCTTCCTTCCTTCCTTCCTTCCTTTCTTTCTTCTTTATTTGCTCCTCCTCTTCCTTCCCCTCCTCCCTCACTTCCTCCTCCTCATCTTCTTTATTTTTTGAGACAAGTTCTTACTATGTAATTCAGGCTGGCCTTGAACTCCCTATGTGGCCTGGCTGGCCTCAAATTCCCAGCAATCCTCCTGTCTCAGCCTTCTGAGTACTAGGGTTATAGGAATATCTCAACATGTCTGGTTTTTAATGCATCATTCTTAAGCGAAACTTTACACCTATTAATTAGTTAACTTTCTATTTTCCTGGAAACTACCACCCTACTACATGCCTCTACAGATTTTTAATTATTTTTAAAATTTGTACATGTTTACCATACATAATGCTCACATTCATCATCGGGAATTTGTGCACAATATATCAATTTTCCCCCTTCTCCTCTTCTCCCTTCAAACTTTCTTCCCTTCCCTATGAACAAAAGCTCTGCTTCCGTTTTCCTTCATTTCTCTTTTTAAAAAATCCCTTTTCCTTTCTTTTCCTTCGTCCTTCCTTCCCATTTGAACACATTCTTCCTGCTTCCTAATATCTGTCCTCCGTTTTGCTCCTCATTTATATTTTGGATTTCTCAGACAAGAGAAACAATGCCACATTTAAACGTGTGTGTTTGACTTACTTCACTTAAGAGTATAGTCTCAGGGTGCATCTGTTTACCTAAAAATGTCTCAAGTTTATCCTCCTTCATGACAAACTAGTAATCCATTTCATATAAACAGCACTTTTTTTATACATTTACTTGTTGATGGGCACATGGGCTGTTCCCAAGGTTTGGCTATTATAAATTGTGTTGCTATAAACATGAGTGTGTGTGTACCATTGTAATGTGATGACTATAGCTCTTTTGGGAACATATCTAGAAGGAGAACCGCTGGGTCAAATGGAACCTCTACTTGTAGTTTTTTGAGGAAACTCCATACTGATTTCCATAGTGATTTTACCAATTTACACTCCCACCAACCCTGGAGAAAGTTCCTTTTTCCTCAGAGACTCACCAGCATTTGTTATTGGTTGCTTTCTTGATGATAGCCACTCTTTATTGAGTAAGATGGAATCTCATTGGTTTAATTTGCATCTCTGAACATCCAGAAATGTTGAACATTTTAATTTATTTATTTGCTGTTTGTATCATTTCATCTGAGAAGTGTCTGTTTATTTCAGACGCATATTTTTGGATTGGGTCTTTAAATATGGGGACCTATTTTTTATTTCTTTATATATTCTAGAATATTAGTCTTCTGTATAAGGAATAGTTGGTAATTTTTTCCCCATTCTGTGGGTTGTCTTTTCACTGTTAGTGGTTTCCTTTGCTGTGAAGAAGCTTTTCAATTTGATGTGATCCTGTCTGTCGATTCTACTACAGGCCAATGTCTTCAATGAACATAGATACAAAAATCTTCCATAAGATGCTGGTAAACAGAATGCAGCAAATCATCAAAAATGTCATATACCATGACCAAGTAGGATTCATTCCAGGGATGCTGGGATGGTTCATATGCAGATCAATACATGTAATACACCGTATTAAAAGAAGCAAGGAAGAAAACCCACATGATCGTCTGAATAGAGGCAGAAAAATCATATGACAAAGTCCAAGATCCATTCATGTTAAAAAGCCTAAAGAGAATAGGAATACAAGGTTTTTATCTCAACCAATAAAAGCCATCTATGGCAAACCAATAGCAATATGGAGAAAAACTGAAAACTTCTACTCAAAATTTAGGAGCAAGACAAGGATGTCCACTATCACCACTCTTATTCAGTATAGTTCTGGAAACATTAGCCAGATCAGTTAGACAAGAGAGAGAAATAAAAGGAATATGGATAGGAATAGACTTGACATTTAAAAATGCTTCCTATAAGTGCAATTGGGCCGTATTTATCTTTCTCCAATTGACTTTTTTCACTTAGCATAATGCCCTCATAGCTGTTACACATTGCAGAATTTCCTTTAAGAGGTCTGAATGGCATTCGAGTGTGTGTGTCTGTGTGTGTGAGAGAGAGACAGAGGGAGAGACAGAGGTGGAGAGGGAGATGTTCTCTTTATCCCTGTATCAGTGAACATTTGGGGTGGGCTATTGCTACATGTTGGATGATGAGTGCTGAATCCAAAACAGGAGAGCTGACATACTTTGCAATCCTGATTCCAATCAATAACTATGAATATTTTGGTGATTAGGGATATAATGGGCCAAGGCATTTCATGATTTTTTTTTCTTTTGTCTTTTTGAGAGAGCCTCACTATGTAGTTCAGGTTGGCTTTGAACTCACTTTGTAGCCCAGGCTGGCCTAGAACTCCCAGCAATCCTATTGCCTCAGCCTCCCACGTGCTGGAATTATAGGCGTGTGCTACCACGCCTGGCTAATTCCTCATGATCTTTTTAGGTAGAACAATTTTGCCACTATGCCTTCCGTAGATATTTTATTTTACTAGTCTCCAACCAGCAAGCAAAAAATCTCAGTGATGTACACAGAAGTGCGGTTGCGGATTTCCACAGGTGTGGTAGTTAATATGAGTGAGCACTCTAACATCAGTTTTTTTTTAATAACAGCCTCTTTGGGGATAATAAGACAAATCCCTTTTCAATTAATCTATAAAAGTGGCTGTAGTCCTTAGATTTTAGTATCTCAGGTGGGCTAAACCTTTTATTCTATGTATTAATTTTGTACTTTTAAATAAAAACTTGAGACATTGACCTTATGTAATATTTATGAATGTTTACTAATAAGTACCTATAAATAACAGAAATGCTGTGCTTGAATTATAGAATATTAAAATATTCTACGAGCTCTGGGCTGTAGCTGCTTTACTAGTCCAATTATTCAAGGGCAGGATGACCCAACTTTGTATACGCTTTCATTAATAATTTTAACATAATGTAACAGGAAATATAAAAGTGACAGTTTTATAAAATTTATTCAGTCCAAGCATTCACTGGTTGAAATGACACCTGCCTTAGCCACCGTGCTCGGGGTAAATTGTTAAGGGGTTAAAACGAACTCGCTCTCGGCACGTGCCCTCAAATGCTGGACTCAGGGACCGCAGGAGCTCTTATCACTGTTGCCTGTCAGTGGGACCTCATGAATGTTTTTCTCTTGTTACAGGAATATCACAGGACCACGTCCATTTTAGGCCTTGAAGTGTGGAAATTTACCTGTAGGCTCCGGAAAAGGGGCAGCCACGCTGACCCTGGAACTGTTGCTCCTGTGTATGGGGCCTGCCTGTTGGAGAATGGGTGAATGCCTATGGACACCCTCTTTTACCTGTTTTAAAATTACCATTTTAAGCGAAGAATTTTCTCTGCAGTCTCTATTTATGAATGTTTCGGTGGTGGGTGGGGAGAGCTTTTTCAGAGTTTAAATTTGTAAGGAAGGATTTTTACTTCAATAAAGATTTGCAATTCTTCATAACTTTTTTCCTTTCCTTTTCTTTTTTATTTTAAAAAGAAAAAATAACAACAAAGATAAAAACAAAACAACACAAAAACAATAAAAATGATAGACTTTCAAAACAAGTTCATAGGAAGTTAATAAACAATAGATATTAATAACTATTTTTATTCTTTGGAAAAAGTTACCGTCCTGACTTCTATGGCTCTGTAGACTGGTATAGGGGTCTCTGGTTGACAACCGAGCAGCAATTCTACCGTATTCTTGCTCTCTCATTAATATTTGTATCACTTCCTCCTGGTGCTAAGTGTGACATAAGAGGAAATTAAAGTTCCCTCCAGCTGGCTGAGAGAATAGTAGATTTTGCTGTTCTCCATTTCTGTCTTTTCTGTGTGTTTTCTTATTTTACCCTTTTTATTATTTCCAGACAGTTTGACCAGTTATGTTTATCTGTCTTGTTCATAAGAGGAAGTTGAAATTCAAAAAGAAAAGGTTCCAGATAGTTTTAGCTTCATTTCTGCTAGCTTTGCTTTTTGTTGTTGTTGTTTATTTTTGTTTTTTATTTTTAGAAAAATAAAAGCACAAAAACATATTAACACACAGACACAAATTAGCATAAAAAATAGTACAATCAAAACTGATCTACAGACAAGGTGACATGGGCTCAACAGTGGTTGTTGCTTTACCTATTGATATCTTCGAAGTGTATATATATATGAACCCAGATACAGACATGCAAAATTGGTCAGACAAT